>JADDOH010002037.1:0-213925 GCA_016648135.1 Agrypnia vestita | reverse complement strand
ATTCAATATTGCACAGTAGATGATTGATTGTTATGATTGTTACGCACGTCACAATTGAAGAATCATTCAATATTGCACAGTAGATGATTGATTGTTATGATTGTTACGCACGTCACAATTGAAGAATCATTCAATATTGCACAGTAGATGATTGATTGTTATGATTGTTACGCACGTCACAATTGAAGAATCATTCAATATTGCACAGTAGATGATTGATTGTTATGATTGTTACGCATTGACAAACCATTGACCATAAACGAGAAAATGAACGAGGCATGATGATTAAATATGTTGGCTAATATACAGGATGTAACAAAGCTAGTCCACAATACTTTACAGGTAGATTCCTTATTTTATTATGAGTCGAAAATGTTCAAGCAGCCATGACCTAATACCGTTATGGAGATACGCGACATCAGTTTGCATTTTTTCTTCAATATTTGACTAAGTTTATTGTTAAAAATTCATTCACTTTAATAGTCAAATAAAATGATATAAACTCTCCAATTTCAATTGGAAAAGAATTCCATTTGGTATCACTACAGGGTTTTTAACATTTTATTTAACTTGCATTGAAACGAATGAATTTTTTGTAATCGATATAAGTTGAAACAAACCTGACAACGAAGTTAATGATTTAAATATCATCATCATCTTCAGACCCTTGTAGGGGGCCCAAAGACTCGACAAGGTGCTTTCAGCATCTCTTTGAGCATGTTAATTATGCTTATTCTTTATTTTTATCTTGCCGATTATTATTATTATTCCAATTAAATATTAGTAATATTTAATAACCAAATTAATTAATCAATTAGAAAGACATACAGAAAAATCTAATTCACGAAAAAATATTAAGTTACTATATATGTATGTCTTTCTAATTGATTAATTAATTTGGTTATTAAATATTTAACAGAACTTTGTTCTGAAAAATTACAACTTCACAAATATGAATGTGTTCTTGAATATATAATATCTGTTGTATAAATGTATGTCCAAATAAAAATGAATTATTCAATTAATCATGGCGTCCATCTAGCGGTGGCATTGCAAAGTAATTTCAACTACCGTATCAAAAAAGTGGATTGCTCTATGGACAAAAATAAAAATTAATCAATTAATAAAAATAAGAACTACATATAAGGTCGATATATTCACGGAAACATAGAGGGTTGCTATAGCTTAGTGGTCAGAGCACCGGCCCCGGAAAGGAGGTGACCTGGGTTCGAATCCCAGTAGTAACCTAATATTTTTTCGTGAATTAGATTTTTCTGTATGTCTTTCTAATTGATTAATTAATTTGGTTATTAAATATTTCACAGAACTTTGTTCTGAAAAATTACAACTTCACAAATATGAATGTGTTCTTGAATATATATTAGTAATATGATTTTCAATTATTCGGAGGCCTCTTAATGTTCTTAACTTATCTTTTTCCTTTATGTAGTTTCTCGATGTTCTGATTATTGGGATCCACTGTCTGATTTTTCCTCCTTCCTGTAATACAAACTTTTTTCCCTTTTTCCCAAACTTTTTGTTACTTCTTAGGAAGACGGTACAAAGTATTGTATACTTGGGCTGCAAAATAAATAAAAGACGGGATCCTTCTGTTGAAATCAAATGCCGCATTGAGCAAGCTCATGCCACCTTTACACGCATGAAAAAGACGTTCTGCGGTCATGATCACAACCTTGGATTATGAATTCGAATAGTCAGTTGCTACGTGATATCGGTATTATTTTATCAAATGGAAGCTTGAACGCATACTGAAGATTTGATGAGGTGACTTGAGGCATTCGAGACGTGGGTCTACGGAAGAATACTCAAAATAAGCTGGATGGAGAAAGTTACGAATGAAGATGTTATGGTTCGGATGAACAAAAAAAAAATTTAACATAAAAATCCGAATACTTTAATATCTCAAACAACATCACCTCTGCAAAAACTAGCAGACTTAATTTTCTTGCTAAAAATTTCCTCAGGCTCAATAGATTGTCCTGAATTGTTATCCAAGCTCTTGATCAATGTTTCTCCTAAAGTTCTAAGAACCAACTCTCTTCTTTTTACTCCCTTTGTTTCTCCTAACTACAGGCAAACTCATACTTGTGGCGAACTTGCACAAGTATGAGTTGAAATTTAATGCACTCAGAAAAAAGTATAATTAAGACTTATATTTATTTAAAATAAAATATACGTTATTATTTTCCATTATATCAATTTTATATAGTTTCATCAAAATACTATATCATATACGTACACCACGCAAATACGATATATTTACTACCAGTGAAAATCTGTAATTGGCTTTTATGTTTCACATTCTTGGTATTTATTTAATTACTGTTAGCTGTTGGTTTTCCAAATAAATATAAATAAATAAATCTCAATCATGACATCCAGAGAAGTAGGAGATCTTGCATCTCATACTGCAAGGTAAGATTGCTGAAAGATTGCCACGGCCCTCGTAGCGCAGTGGGTATGACACTGGCTTCCCACACCGAGGGTTCCGGGTTCGATTCCCGGTGAGGTCACAATTTAATCAATGTGATTTACTCAAGCCTGGGTGTTTTGTGATGTATTTCGCTTCTGTAATTGGGCCTCCTGGCCTGTTGAAGCGTAAAAAAAAAAAAAAAAAAAAAAAGTCGGGGTCCTGGAAGGAGAGACTGAAAAACCTGAGACAGTGTTTGGCCAGTCTACTGTAGAGCTATTCCGGGCCACAGTAAATAAATTTATTAAAGCCAACATGATTATAGCTAACGTTCGTTGAACGGATAGGGCATAAGAAGAAGAAGAAGAAGATATTGAATTTTTGATTTTTTATTTTTGAATTGAATTTTTCTATGTACCATATACTACTTTCGCACTGTTTTATTATTTTATAAATTCTTTTAACCGACGTTTTTTTGACGCGATGGAGAAAAATCATTTTTTATAAACAAATCAATGTCCAGCAAGTGCCATCACAGCGAAGATGCACATTTCCAACACCCAACGCTTCTGAATTTGTATATATGATATACAAAATCGTCTGGTCACGAATGTCAAGCGTGTGGATATTGTAACTTTGATATATTTTGGCTTATATCTTCGAAACTATCCAATAAATACTTATTTTTTTTACATTAGTGTAAACAATAACTACTTAATCTTAATGATTTACATTCTCAAATTTTATGTAATTTATGTGATTATTTTTAAATATGTATTCAAAGTTTTCATACAATTTTTATGGCGGCACACTACCGCCACCTATGAAAATAAATAAAAACATTTAAACTTTTCAAAGCAAGAAAACACTTTGTGGCTTGACATTATAAAAAATTTTAAGAAAAAATTACACACTATGTTTTAAACCACTTAATTGCTATATATTTGTCAACTAGTTTCGGTTGGACTCAACCTTCTTCAGGACAATTACAATATAGACTAATCTAGGTACAGAAATTTATAAAGGAGGAAAGAAAAAGAGAGAGGGAAAGAGTGTCAACTAGGTGGGGGGGAGAGAATGGGAGGAGTTAACTGAAGATAGAGGGAACAACTTTATTAAAAATTTACTTTACTTAGAATTTATCTAATAGTCCGATTTTAAAGTTGTTCCCTCTATCTTCAGTTAACTCCTCCCATTCTCTCCCCCCCACCTAGTTGACACTCTGTCCCTCTCTCTTTTTCTTTCCTCCTTTATAAATTTCTGTACCTAGATTAGTCTATATTGTAATTGTCCTGAAGAAGTTGAGTCCAACCGAAACTAGTTGACAAATATATAGCAATTAAGTGGTTTAAAACATAGTGTGTAATTTTTTCTTAAAATTTTTTATAAAAACATTTAATTGAAAAGTCACATTTCTAAATAAAAATGCGTATGTAGATATACGGTACCTACCTATTACGGCAAATTCAATAATAAATAAACGCACATCCATTTTCTTTACTTGTATTTACTAATTAATAAATATAAAGGTACGTATTAGTTTTTTTTGTTGTTTTTTTTTTATGTTTATTTCTGTTGTCGCTCAATTGACATTTTTTATTGTGTTACACATCATATGCGATTATTGTAAGGATCGCTCGTTTTTTTTATTTGTCTTACTTATTTGTAATGTGTAGGTATCATCGACGTAACAACAGTACAAGTAAAATAAAATTTAATTTTTACAAAAGATTCGGATTCGGCCAATTTCTGGCGATTTCGCAGCCCTGGTAATAAATAATAAGGTGTAAAAAATGTACACCTACATAAGTTTATAAAAAAATAATTCTCTGAAGATTTTATCTGCAGTGAAATTTCCCTGAAATTGTAGAACGTCGTCAGTTTCGATTCACGATGCTTTGGACATATTATTGAAAGGATCTACTCGCCAGAATCCTCAATTGTCCTGGTCATCTGGATTTGGGTTCTAGCATTCCTCATACTGCAGGGCAGCAGCAATATTGATTCATCGAACCGTATTGCAATATGGACGAAGAATGCGTTGTTGTACCGCGGTTCGAAGGTGCACTTCGATTTGACTTCTCGTAGTATGGAAATATTCGAGTCCGGTATTTGCAGCATTCTTCGCTTGGACCACATCCGAGTGATTCAATTTTCTCTTTGTAGAGAATAAGCGCATTTTGTGGATTTATTGAGGTTTCCAATATGGTTAAATTTGAAAGCGTGAAAAATTGGATCGGAGAACATACCTCGTAAAAAATCTATGCCTGTATATTTCGACTGCGTATTATTTTATAAATTGTTATATTTGAAAGTGAGGCGATAAATGTCTACATATGTAAGCAATGTATAAAATTCAGTATATGCCTGTCTGTTCTTTATATAATCGTATGACCTTTGAATAATTTTAAGCAAAGTTTCTTTAAATACCTACTCTATAAGCAATTTAGATACTAGGAGTAACATAAAGAGGCGTAGAATGATGTGCGTTGAGCATCAAACAATGAAACAGCTGTGAATGAAATAACATAAAAGAGTAGTTGATATGCCGAGAAATTTAGATTGGGTTTTTTTTTTTTTTTTTTTTGGGAATCTCAACAGTATACAATTTATTATAATAATACATAACGTATTGGGTAATTCGTAGACCAATTATAGAGATCCACGGCATAAAATGTTAAATCAAGCATTTTTACTGATGAAGAAGCCTAATTTAGTCTTGAACTGGTTTATTCAAATATCTTGTAGGAAAGCCTAGCTAGAACGTCGACCGGTGTTATCTACAGGTAAAATTCTGTCTGCCGTGAACTTACACTTACCTGAAGAGATGTGAGATGGCCTGTCTCTCTCTCAAACTTACACAGTGGTTCCCGAGGGGAATCAGGGAGATCGACTTACCATTTTTTCAAATTTTGCTCAGTTAGTCAGTGAGGACTCTGGTACAGTACAGTTTCCCCGCCCCGTCTCTCCAGACACCTAACTTTTCATCAACAAGACATTATATACATCGTATTTCATTAGGGTCTGCGCAAAACGAAAGCATCCCCTAACATTCATCCCGCGGTTTCGATTAATTCTAAATAAGAACAAATTATAAGAAAATAGACGCAACTTAGTTTATATTCTGAAATGCTTGTTGTGTAGGTCGAACGATCTAAGTTGGAATAAATGAGAAATGAATAGCGCGAGATGCATGGTGCCGTGTCGTTCATTCCCGGTCTTCTGATTGGCTGGTCCGATGGTCTCAAAAACTACGGCCTGAATCCACTGTAGGTCTTAATCACCATACAGGCATAGAAACTTTTAGTTTTTTGCTCTTCCACGCTGGATACAGAATTGCAAAGGAAAAATAATAAAAATATCTAATGATGTATTTATAATTTTTGAGTGCTCGCCGGTATGTTGTAGACACGGCAAAGAAGGCCAGAAAATTTTCTAGTTTTCCCAGAGCAAATAGAGATAGAAGTACCTACAAAAAAAACATTCAATCATTAGACTGTTTGCGTTCATGGGCGTACAAGCCCACTTTGATCTTTCGGGGGTTGGAAGAGAGAAAATAAAAATGAAGCAGCTAAGGAAAAATCCGCCCCCTTTTAGCGTAGGTGAGCTACTGCATGATTTATGTGTGGGGCGACCAGGTACTTTATAAGATATCTTTATATTTTTAATCTTTGATAATAATTATAAGTGAAAATTCAAAAAATTAAAAAAAAAAAGTCAGAATTTTATTTTTGGATTGTACAAGTAAATTAATAAATGCATATTTGACATTTATTTCAAACACATTAAGTGAATCGAATGCGTACTAAAGAAATATCTAATATTTTGTCACTACCGGGAGACGAACCCGGAAATTTTCCCCACCAGGGAACTGCGATAAAAATTTTGCTGTTTTAAACTTTTCAGATAACGAAAAATTTTTGATTTTACTAACATTTTTAATGGTGTTTTTAAAATTGCAATTTAATTGTAATATTTATTTAGGTACCTAGTTCACTGTTGATTGTATATTTTTAAAGTCACCGGATAACCGCACTTATGTAAAGTTATCCGGTGTACAGAAAACGCACAAAAAGTTATTTTGATAAATATCAAACATAATAATTTCACTGTCGTCCGTAATTTCGTTCAAATTCACTGCAAGAAAAACGAAATACACGGCTGGAAGTAGAGCGCGAACTTCGGACGCGCATATGCCAGCGCGGCAACCTAGCGCCATTGCTACCGCCGTCTCTCCGTAGATCGTCAAAAATATACTATATATAAGTTATATGCTGACTGTGCAGTTGTCAATTTTTATTTTTTTCTAAAAAAATATTATTGTCGTGTCACGTCAATATTGTTTTAATTTTCAACCTAAGCTAAACGCTTGTGTTATGATAAAAGACTAACTCTGTGATCTGGAACGAGGCTTAAACCTCTGACCAATACGAGTAGATCACTAGGCAAATGTCTATATGTATGCACTCATCAATCTATGCACCTACTATGTACCCAGTACCCCAATTATAAGTGTCTTTGGCCTGCTCTAGCAACACGCATGTATTTAATGCATAAATACAATGCCACCGTGTACGAATTGTCCTGCATAGCGATTAAGCGCTTATAGTGCAAATAGTGAACAAGCAAGCAGAGCTACACACAATAGAAGTCTTTTGAACAATCTAGCAGATTTTGGAAAGGACTTGAACACACAGAAACATTCCAAAACTTTCGAGAGAAATTACTTACTACAAATTGCCAGTCATTGTTTGCCAAAAAACGAAGTCATAGAAAGCAAGCAGGCGATCTGTGCGAATATAGCCAGCCAGCAAATAAAGTGGCAGAGTACCTACCTATGTGAAGAATATTCTCGTAGCGAATCTGTACCATGAAAATGACATCAAGGTGTTTTATAGACAAATTGAATATTCTCGAGCGACGATTAATGCAAATTGCGGAGTAGTGTTCCAGTCAAGTTAGTGTCCAGTAACTTTTTGTAATTAACAAATGGTTAAATTATATCTTCTTCTTCATTTTTGTTTAGGCCTGTCGACCTGTTGTGGTTGCTATATTATCCCCATGGGAGTTGGACTGCCAGCTGTCCCTCCAACTTTTGGGTGATCGTCCTAGAGTTCCGTATCTCTGAGGTGCTTTGTTCGATGTTACATTATATATAGTATTTTATTTCGTCTCCCATCACTGTATATATCCCTTTACATCACCAATTTTAAATCATACATCGGAAATGATTTAATATACGCATATTAAAAAAACACACATGTCCCGTGCATATATACCGATCTTCCTCTCTATAAAATATTTTTCCTATAGATGGAAAACGCTACAAAAATGACAAAATGTCCAATAAAGAATTTTTATACGTGGAACGTTATTGGATTACTTAAAAAGTATGTTTTCCATGAAATTTTTATGGAATGAGCTCTGAGGAATTTGCGTCAATGGCGCCATCTATCATGTATTCTGGGAAAACGCTATTATCATATATCCAGTTTCGGACGTGGAACGAATTGACCACCCAGGTTCTTCCATTCTTTCTTCATCTTTAGACATTCTAGAACGTCCGCCGCACTATTGACAATATACCACACACAACGCCGGACCAACTTCATAATCGGAATTCCATCGATGCTACAGGGATTGCATAGTGTCCGTATATCTGCATCGTGCGCGTGAGGTCAAGGAAAGTATTTTTAAAAAAAAATAAAAAAACAAATTAAAATGTGTATCTGACAGAATACTATGATTCTGTCAAAAATGACGCACTTTTGCTAAAAAAATTGGCCGCGGGTTAAGGCTGTGCGAACAGCGCCATCTGGCGTAGCATAGCCGAACATTTTTAACTAGAATTAAGATTTTTTACTATTGATACCTCACCATCATCTGTGTCATCTGGTAGGGTTAGCGACGGACTAGAATGACATAGAGAATTATGTTTTTTTTGCTTGTTATTTTATATAACCTCATCATTGTTTGCGCCTTCTCGCTGGTCATCTGTAAGGCTGTGAGAACAGCGCCATCTAGTGTGTTGGTAGCGTTAGTGACGGACACTGCTACATGGAGAATGATGATTTTTTAAACTTTTTATTCCTCATTATTTGTGCCATCTGGTAGGATTTTTTATTATTGTTTATTTTTATTTAATGAGAATTATGGGTACCTACATGATACATACATAAAGAACAATAGATTTATTTTTAAAACTCAGCCCATTATCCCAATTACAAGTGTATTAAACCTCCTTGAGCATAAACATGCGTATGTTTATTTAAGAATATTATTGTAATGTGAACATGTAAAAATATTTAACTAAATAATTGATTAATGTTTTCTATGGGTTCAGGTTATTGTCCAGAAAATTGTTGTTCGGGAGTGACTGATGATAGAATGATGATAGGGTATCTGTAAGACTGTCAATATCAACATTAAAGCCAGCACACAATATGTATTGTATGTATATTTTTACATGCCCACTTTAACATCTGATACTAATTTTATTTTTATTAAAGAGACGCATACAGAGACGCTGATAAGACATACACTAAAATTAAGCAAAAAATAGGTTATGTCAAGTTCCCAATTAAGAGTATCTACATGCACTTATGAAATGCATGTTCGTAAGTAAATATGTACGTTCTATTTTTGAATGTTGGGATAGTAATCTCGTGAGGTGAACTATCATAAATTTACGAAAGTTTAATAATCTTTTGTCTATTTTTTACTCCCTTCATCTGCGTCTGCTTGCCGGCTTGTCTGCTTATCTGCCGAAAAAACTTTAGATCGATTTTTAACCCTTTTCCCGCGATATAATCGATCTGAAACTTTGCAGGCAGATTCGTGGCGATGACGAAAATGATCTAACAAATTTTCTTTAAAATATGTTTTACTTTACATTGTTTCGAAACTGTAGTTGTAATTTAATAGCTCATATTGTGTGTGTGTATTACAAAGTAAAGTAAAACATATTTTAAATTATAATGTTGCACCACGAAGTATCTGCCAAATCTTTCATTGATAACAAATTTTCGTTTAAAAAATTTAATGATTATAGTATAATTTTGGATTTTTCGAAAATTTAATTTATATATTGTTTAATTTTCGAGCCCGACGCGCGGAGTAGGCTTTTAATGAGAAAGGGAGTATAGTAAATACTTGGTTTTTATGGGTTAGTTTTTTTAGTGCTGGTATCATTATCACCAAAGTAACAATATTATTATTTTCAAAATAGGTTAGGTAAGGTTAGGTTAATTTGTGTTTTTAATTTAATTCGCAATGTTTCACCACTAAGTGATAGCCGATTACAAACAGTATAAAACATAAATTGTTTCAAAACTTGTCCGGGCGTCCGAGGGACAATGCTCGCCAAACTGCACCGCGCAACAATAGTGAATTATTATTCAAAACGCATTTAAATGACGTTCATTGTCGTCTGCGCACTGTAAACTAGTTACCAGCGCGGGACAGCGGCATCACAAATTCAATTTGATCCCCGATTCTGCAGGATGAACGCTGCAGCAATAATTGCATTGAGACGTCCCTACCTGCGCGCCGCCAGCCCCGCGCGGGGTAATTACATCCCCCCCTACTCGGGATTAAATAATTCTGAAGAGCTGTCACCGTGCACCAAACGGCGTCGTGTAACAGGTGTTAAGGTACCACAGCCGAATACGTTTAACGTGAAAATCGGTTAACATGAAATAGCATTCTGGTGTGTACACCGTAATAAAATTTTCTTTTATGTATTACTAGCTGTTCCCGCGCGGCTTCGCACGCGTAGATTTTTAGTACACTGTTTGGATCGTCATAGGACTTTCGCGAACCTTCTAGAACATTCTCCTTCCAGAACTTTCAAGAAATTTTTCGAATGTACAGGAACCTTCTCCTTCCAGAACTTTCTTGGGCAGGTTTTTCCGGAACCTTCTAGACTTACCGACACACTCGACGCGCCTGTTTTGAAACAATCTGAAGCATTTGCGGCCTTCCCATAACAAAGCAATGTGCTAGAAAGCACATTTTCGGCCTCCACTTTCACCCACGCTCAGCCACCCCCACCAAACTCGCATATTTTCGATGTGACACCAAGGGCTATCCACCACCATAACCACGGGTGGGTGGTTGTGGAGAAAACTTGGCGGATAGGGAAACACGGGTTTCTTTATATATATATATGTATATATTAATTATGCGTCCTCGCTAGATATCTATACCATGAAAAACAATGGTTATCGTAACGTATCTGAGTGAACGTCTGTCCCAATAAATGAGAGAGAGAGCGAATTCTATAAATTATAAGACGCTATCTTACCGCTTTTTCTTACAACGCAGCTATCATATCAGTAACAGCTTGTGCTGTATTTGCATACCGTAATATTGTGGAATGAATTATTTGTACTGGATTCTCGATACCTAAAAAGTTCTCCTCCTAACGCAAGGGACGAGAACATCACAGTTATATTCGAAAATACCTACTAGATAAACCATAAAAAGTCGCATTTCCGCTGGAAATCTTCGATTCCCTAATCATATATCGACTTTTTTTCAACTTAACATATTGTCATAAAAATACTGAAGTACATGTATAATGATAGATTGGCGGCAAATATACTTTTTTACATAACCTCTTAAATTTTTGCATAGATTCCGATTTTTGCATAGATATAAATCCGAGCGGCTAGTGCACGGGCGCCCATAATAAGTACGCGTATTTTTTGTTATAATGCATCTTCTTATGTATGCTCTACCGTTATTGAAGGTTTTAACAAAGCCACCCTCCAATATTTGTTGTATCGAATCTCGTATTTCAGGTATTCAGGAATCAGGTATTTCGCGGACAACTCATATATTTCCTTAACTATCCTCACCTCTCTCATACGTTCCACGTGACCTAACCATCTCAGCAATCCTTTAGATATTTTTTCTACTACGCTGCTTCCAGTATTACATTAACTTATTGTTAGTGAATTCCTGACTTTATCGATCAAAGATTTTCCACCCGTGCACCTTAGCGATCGCATTTCCACCGATTTCGGTCTCCTTTCGTTCCTTTTTCGCCGATTACAGGAGCCACTTCCATACATTAGAGTTGGCACCAGAACCGTTAATTATTGCTTCGTGTGATAAATTTATATTGACCATATTAGCATTCAGGGCACTTTATTTCCCGCAATCATCCTCCTTTGGACAACCTTTTCAGCCTTGCCGTCCTTGGTAAACACAATTACCAAATAGTGGTGGGCGATCCTGCTCACCTGACTGATCCGGCTCATCCGCTCGATCGTTCAAATTGAACCGGTTCAGTGAGCCGGTTCAATTAGATCTGAATCTGAATCTGAGCTGATCTGAATCTGAGCTGGATCTCAATCTGAGCTTATTGGATCTTTGAGCGGAATGTGTTTAATGTGAACTGTAACTGTGAAAGTGACTCTATGACTATAATGCGAAGTATATTCTGGTGTGTATTAGTGAGTAACCTATGTAAGTATTCTTTTTTTTTTTTTTTTTTAAAAAATAGAGATGCGAACACGGAATACGTGTCACATCAATATTCTTACTATTTTCAAACTAAGCTAAACGCTTGTGCTATGAAAATAGGACTAACTTGCTGATCTGGAGTGAGATTCGAACCCGCGACCTTTGGATCATGAGGCGAGAGTTCTAACCACAAGACCAACAAGCTACTTTTCTTTTTTCTTCTATTCTTCTTTTCACTTTTCTTATCTTAATATCTTGACGCAGGTGTAAACAGTAAGATTTAATAGGTGATCTGCATCCATTATGTCGCGCCACGATTTTTTCGAATGTCTGCGCTCACCGCTCTTTCGCCCAAGTTGAGCGGATGAGCTGATCGCTAGCCGCTCTAAACCTCAAACTGATCTGATTGAGCGTTGAGTTGATAGAGATCCGGCTCAGCCGCTCAACGAAAAGATCCGGTTCACTGAGCCGGTTCGTTAGCGAACGACGAAACCTCTATTCCCAATTACGCAAACTCGTTCACTTGTTCTATATCATCATTTATAATTACATCACACTTTGTCACTCTTTCGATTTGCTGACATTCATTAGATAATAATATCCATGTATTTATTAATCGGACACCCTAGTTATTATATGTTCGGAATGTTGAAGTATTAATATTTTTACTGTTTTAAATACTCGTTTTTCTATATTCATCCAAACGATAAAAACTTTATTCGTAATATAATCAATTCCAATTAATTAATATATTGATTTTTGTTTGGCAATTCTTGCATAATTTAGTTTTTTTTCAATTGATTCAGCAACATTGTAGGTTGACATTTTAAATATATTGATTGTATTATTTGTATAAATCTACATATATTATTTGATTAATTGATTACCTTTCCATCATCAGGATGTTATATATACCGACGGCAAAATATCAAAATGACTAATGTCTTTTGTTTTTCTAAATTATTTGAAAATATATTTTTAAATATTATTGCTGAAGTTCTTGATTACTCGCAATTAAATTTAACTACTAGCCCAATTTTAAAAAAAATTCCGAGTTATCAAGGACTTCAGCAATAATATTTAAAAATATATTTTCCAATTATTTAGAAAAACAAAAAATATATATTATTCATTTTGATATTTTGAATATATATAACACCCTGACCAACTGGTATTTTCGAAACATTTAGGTATAATTAATGAAATAATATAAGTAGATTTATACAAATAATACAATCAATATTATTTTAGTTATTTTTTATACTACTATTAACTTTTTTATTATGGCAGACTGCTAAAGAAAGGCAAATCAAGTACCAGTCATCCGAAGTATTTGGTTACGAGTAGGTACTATATACCCAAGGAATAATCGTAAAATGAAATGAAAGCTCTGGACTAAATGGTTAGGTACCTAAGTTGGTCTATTTGGCAACCAATAAACGAGACTCGCGATACCGAGACAGCTCCGCCGAAACCATGCCATGCCGCGTGCTTCACAATCGATTATTCGCCTCAGTCACATTTCTTGGGATAAACTGTTAAGTCGGCACGTTTCTCAATGGTGGGTTTTTCCCCCTATCCCGTGCGAAGGCAGTTGAACCAAGTACAGTCGAACTCGGTTATAACGAGCTCGGATATAAGGAGAACCCGGCTATAATGAGAAAAACTGTGAATTCATTTTGATTTGCGCATATTCCCATACAATCGGTCTCGGCCATAAGGACCGCGATTCCCGTATATACGGAGCAAATTTTAGAAACTCTGCAAACATATTTGCTTGGGTTACAGAAAAAAAGACAAATACGTACTCATAACAATGAACTTTTTCACTTTGCTTTTAAAGCGGCTCGCACTTAATTAGGGTTCATTTTATGATGTTCACAAACTTGTGTCCCACGTGCGCAGGCAAGCAGTAGTTTAGTGAAAGGTCGAGAACACTGGTCATATAACTCCGATAATTATTGGGGGTTTCCAAGATGTTTATGGTGACAGTTTATTTTACGCAGTTTACTGTATTAGGATTTAAAAGCCTAATCAGTTAAACGCGAATTTTTCTATTGGAAACATGTTCACTAACAAACGAAAGTGTCTCTAGGTTCGCGAAAAAGTCAAAATTATCGGCGTCAAAAAGTCTGTAAAAAGTTTTCACGAGATGTTTATTTAGCTGTTCTTGAAAATAACATCATACAATCAAAAAAAATTGTGAAAAAAGTGAATCCCGGATATAAGGAGTCCCGGCTATAAGGAGCAAATTTAGTTGGTCCCATCGCTTTCGTTATAACCAAGTTCGACTGTACGTATTCGTCAGTGTGGAGTGACTAGTCGGCTTGGACGTTTTATGCCTGATGTTTTATAAAGTGCTCGTCCCAATTTTACCATATTTTATGTATACGCTACCTGTAACCCGTCAAAAATGACGGTACTTTTATAAGTCGGCTAGAGAAAAAAAAAGTTTTTATACTATAAAGAAGTTACGGACGTTACACGAAGTTACGATAGACGGACGGACGGACAGACAACGAAATTATTATAATTGGGATGCGCGTGTCAGTTTGCAAAACGGTAAGATGTGATTGAGACAAAACACAATGTATAAAAATTTTATGACAATTAGGGGAATACTGTGGCGTGCAGTGCGTACATTGAAGCTGACTTTTACGCAAACATATATTTTGCAAAAAAACATCGAAATAAGATATTGATGTGACAGAATATTACGATGCAAAAAATATAAATCATGTGATAATAATTATGATACGAATATTACGACATTTATCTTTGAACTAACTGTAACCCGTCAAAAATGACGGTACTTTTTCGTACCGGTTCCTAAGAAAAGGGTATTTATTTATTTTAATTTAATTAAAAATCATTAAAAAAAACGATTTTTTTTTAAATTTACTAACCTTAAAGAAGTTACGGACGTTGAATGAAGTTACGGGGACCGACAGATAGACAACGAAATTATTATAATTGGGATTCTATTTTTTTTCCAAAATATGTGCTTAGTGAATGTCATGCTGCAATGTTCTCACCTGCATGCAATTATTATTCGTTGTCCTGTAATTTTCTTATCTAGACTTTTAAGAATCTTATTAACTGCAATGATTTTTAATTATACTTGCTGTGGTGTATCTGGATGGACGTCTGTCTGAGCGCATGAAAGGGATGGGAGATAGAGAGAGAAAAAGGGACCTCTGTTTTTACCTTGTCGCGTTATACTGTTTGTAATTTGTACGAAAGAATAAAACCATGAAGAACATTCGGGAGTTTTACTTGAGGTCCCAGTTTTCCAGACAACAAATCCCGTCTAGCAAAAGGAAGAGCATTACACTTGCGATAAAATTTTAACGTCAACGAATAGTAATAAGTATTGATCAGTTAATTTTAGCTTTTTCGTGTGGGGGTTGAATTATAAAAACTGTCATTTTTGACAAATGTTTTTATGGTGGTGGTAAATTACTAAATTAGTTATCTTGCTTGATAGATTTATTATCAAAATAGTTATGAATTCTGTAGGAGTGCTAAATTGACAGTATTTAAGGGTCCCCATTTCACGTGGGCATTAAACATGTGTTTACGACTTAGATTCTAAGTACTTCGAATACGAAAATTACTGGAACCACGGGTGGTATTACAAATTTCTTGGAAGTAATCTAAAATACATACGTAAACAAATTTAAAATAAGATGTTCAGCGATTTAATAGAGTTATACACAAAAAATATAAATCATAAATGTATTATCAGTAAAATAACTGTTATATTTAATTATACATACATACAGGGTGTCTCGTAGCTGGAAGCAAAAGCATTGTCTTTTTCATTCAATTTTGAATAGAAAACATTTTTTACTCTTTGGGTAAAATGTCGTCAAACACGGAGATACGCAGAATCAAAGTTTGTATTTTTTTTTCAATATTTCTAACTTATTTTCTGTAAAATATAACACACTATAAATATGATATATTTTCTATTATTTTACTTTAATCACTTTACTATGTTATGTTAATATACAATACTTATCAAATACAAATAATTATTCTACTATATATCTAAATACTATGTTTTGTACCTACACACTATTGTAAACTATGCCTGTCTCAACACAGATATTTCTAGTGAGACAGGCACAGTCCAACCAAAATTTTATATATAAATTAAACAGAAATAAACAAAAAAAGTGTAAGTCTATCACATATCAAAAATTAAATTTTGATATTTGCACCTGGAAAATTAATCAACGCAATGTTTTTAACTTTTACAATCGTGTTGGAAGATTTATTAGTTATTATTGTTAGTATTAGGCTTACATCAAACATATCATTATTGCATCTAGGGACACGTGTCGGAACCCTACAGATTATTAAAGTAATTTTTATTATTACAAAATGTAGTCAGAAAACGTTGTTGGATAACAAAATGCCCCAACGCAACATCGTACACAAATTTAAAGGCAATCAGATTTATTTTAAAACGACGTCATTTGTCATTTATACATATAACATTTATACAATATATAAAGTTTTTTAAATAAAAATAACTAAGTACTTAATTGTGGTAGAAGCCTTTAAAATGCGGGAATAATAATGTTGTGAATAAACTCTTTATATGAATAAATATTTTTATGAAATAATCAAAAAATTAAAAAATTTCTTGCAAAATTTTAAATTTTTAACTTTATTAATATTGAACATTTCATAATTATTTTAGTACAGTTAAAATCATCACAATGCTTGTAATAAAATATTTTGATCTATCATACGATACGATAATAAAATAGTACGGTCTGCGTACATACAAATATTCAGTAACTATTGATAATTCCTACGACACTGAAAACGAATTTTTTGGCCGCGGCCCGTCAATTAATGCTTATATTTTCTTAATTATTGTAAATAATGTTCAGTTTATTACTTTTATATAAGAACAAAGACTTAATATAAGCTATCGTCCTAAAATATTCTATTCTACTACGTACATTTTAATATAAATGAATAATAAAAACCCACATTTACGAAAAGAAACGCCGATATATGCATTTGCACTGAATGTCCAGCCTCAACATTGGAGTTAATAGTTTGTAATTAAAACAACTTATTCAAATTTGTTTAGCGGATGTCGCATATTGTATATGGGAGACTATTCGAGCCAGCAAATTTGAGTCTCAAATTGACTCAATTTCCCAGTAAAATTATTAGTGGATCTAAGCAACAACTTAAAAACTGGCCGCAGATCCATATAAACACGATGGGAATTAACAATTATTGGCCTTTGCGGTTGGAAATTAAATATTTTATTTAAAAAAAAACGTCATGATTTGCAATAAGTACGGTAAAGAGTTACAGTGGTTCAACGTATTTTTATCTCCAAAAAGTATCAAACTATCGAAAAAATATGCATCACGTACATACTACTCTATTTCCGTTGCTAGATTATTGAGAACTTCTGCGAAAATTTTACTCACTGATATGTAGTAATAATTACTGGAGGTTTTGGTTTTTTCCATGTTGATCGTTGGTTTGATTCGTGTTAACGGTGCTTTGTGCCGCGTAATCAGAATTGATAATCTTTCCAGGGAGTCACGATTGGCGTACCGACACTCAACGGTACTGTATATTTGTATAATACTGCAAATTTATGAATTAGATTGGATTCTACCACCGAAATTTTGATAAGCAAGGTATTGTCGAAATGTATTGATTTCTCATGTTGGAATTACTAATCACTACCAAGTTGATTACTGATTATGTACGAATTTAGTAGGCATTATTAAATATAGTTTATTTAGATTTATTAATTCATTAAACAATCTTTAACCGCGTAATGATATAATGGAATTAGACCCACAAACAACGTGCTATACATTTGTATGCGAATACATTTAATTAACTGTAACTCTTATATCGTTCAATATAACTACATAAACAGAATATATAAATAATTTTCCTATAAAAGCTATTTGGTGTTTCAGTTAAAACAATTTACACTGGCTTGTAACAATGACAAATCATTAGTCATAATCCACTTTTTTTATCAAAATTATAAATAAATCATTGCTTGTACACTTTTAATTCTGCCCTGTTCTCATGATATCAATCTATTTCATCTAAATAATTAATAGATCTGTGGGGAATCAATAGATTAGTGTCCAAATAGTAAATAATAGCTAATATTTGCGATAAAGCGATAGAAATATTTGACATTTTTCAAATGTCAATATTTCTATAGCTATATCGCAAATATTAGCTATAATTTACTATTTGGACACTGATTTATTGATTCCACACAGATTTATTAATTATTTGGATAAAATAATCAATAAATCTGTGTGGAATCAACTGATTTCTAGTACTTATTGCATTTAATATTCATCACGTCAAAATTGACGAAGTGTACAATATTATATATAACAGCAGTCAAGACAGGTATGCAAACCATGAGATGAGAATACATCCGATTGTCGTGCGCAATTAGTCATTATATGCAAATAAACTCTATATTAGTGTATGTTTTTCGAAATAAATATTGACATTAAATTAATTGACATAATTAAATAATCCCGAGGTACCGGCCTAATTAATAGTGCTTATGAATCCCGAAATTGGTACCTACATACAATACCAAAACTTTTGCGATCAATATTTTGAACTAATTTCGGGTTAGGTAGGTACCATATTGGATCGAGACCAAATAATTAAACATTCAATGTTTTGCTATTGCTTCGGGCATTACATTCGTAATAATACAATTATTCCTTATTCGAATTGTTATTTGTTTTTCATGCATTAATATGTACGTTAGTTTTTGCTTTTTGTTTTCTTTGTAAATTGTAAGAATATCGACGTCAAATTTATCCCCTATACAGATTTCCATTTATGAAAATGTTTACTAGCGTTTTTATATTTTATTTATTATTTGAGATTTGGGTTGAAATTTTTCTATTTTATTTATTGACAGTATCTTGGTATTTACATTTCATTATTTACAAAGTTCATTTATTTGCCAAACAATGAATTGGATGCTTTCACATCAGAATTTAATTATTAATTCAGTTTAAAGGGGTCACGCCACCTAGAAGCATCAAAAAATACAAATAATAATAAAAAATGACGCAGGTAACTATTCTGCTACAAATTTTTTTTTTCATAATTCTTTTAGGCAGTCAATATATGTTATTATGAAATTATTTTGAAAGTTTCAAAATAGCGGAAATATAATATTCTGTCCTGCAAAGCTACTTCTAAGTGACGCGCACAGCTGGTGGAGATAATCATGTCACCAAGAGTTTGATGAAAAACTTAATTTTTTTCCTGTTAAATGATGAAATATCTACGAGCAAGCGAAATCAGTTACGATTTTTTTTCTAAAACAATGTTTAAAATTCATAATAACCAAACAGCGTAATTTACAAAAAAAAAACGCTTAGACATAGATAATGTTATTAGTAAGATGTGTACAAAATTTGAAAAAATCAACAATCAGAGAAGTTTTGAGAAAAAAGCAAAAGAATGATGTAATTCGTTTAAAAAATTACCTACCACGCTAATTTCAAATTGCTATTACTCAGCTGATTTTTGGAATTTTCGAATGAGTGATGACTTAAATTATTTTTAGAACTTTAAGCTACAAAATAAAGTAAACAAAGCTGATTCATGTAAATGAAATTTCTTAGCCAAAAAAGTTTTTTTTTTAAATTGTTAATTTATTATTATTTTTATCATTTTTATCATGCTACAAATAATTATATAATTTTTCGCTCATTTTTCAATTACATTTACATTTAAGCTACGTTTTATATATTTTCTGTCGAAATACCTATTTTTTGTGAAATTTGTATCGCCTAGACTTTACCGTTATTTTTCGCTATTTTGTTATTTACTGTTTGTACATCGGACACATTTCAACAGCCAGCTTTGGCGTGTCATGTCGTGTTAAATAAAAACTGTTAAAGAGGCAGTCGAACCTCGACCTGATTCAGCACTTTAAAATGTGTCGGCGCTTATAAGTAAAAATGCAATTGCTGCGACTGAAAATAACGTATGTAATTTTCTCATTGTCCCCGCTATCAGGCCAACAAGCGACTCATTATCCGCAGCTCTGACTTCACGATTAGCCGGGGTTCATGTAACGTCATGCAATTTCTGTAATTGATAAATGCGCCATTTGTTCTGTTGTTTAGAGTTGAGCTATTGTCATAGTGTTTTTTTCATTTAAATGCATGGCGAAAATCACACGTGACGCTTTATGTGCATATTAGACACGTACCACCACGGGCACAAACAAAAGTGCTATCTGTGAAGCAGGCACGTGCAGTAAGAACAAGAAGCATGACTTTTCCCTAAGCATATATTTTGAAAATACTCCGAAATAAGGGATATATCTCGTAATATTCCTATGACAGTAATTTACAAAGCATTTTGATTTTAATGTTTAATAATATTCTGCCAGATATATAATTAATTTCGATTTTTTTCCAAATATATGTTTAAATAAAAGTCATGCTTCTTGTTCTCACTTCACGCCCCTGACTGTGAAGGTATTACTATTAATAAAATAATATTTATAATAATTTATAAAAAATGTGTTACTTTTATGGGACATAAATAATATAATATTATTTATAAAAGAAAAAAGATTTAATTTTCTATTTATTTTATTCATTTCAGAATTTTACATAGAACGAGGATCATCTTACATAGTTAACATTTATTGATATAAGTTGCTACACAATGAAAGTGTGATTAAAAAATGAAAAGTAGGAGGGGGATAAGGATTGGGGGGAAAAGACTTATCCAAGTGATTAAAAGAGAGCGAAGAAATGCTTAGGATAAAGATAAATTGGTTTTTGCAAGTTTTTTGATTTATTTTACTTTCTGTAGCTTACTTCTTCAAAAATAAATTAGAATTTAGAAATTTTGAGAATTAGAAAAAGTGTTAATAGTAAATTAAATATTATATATAACCAGATCCATTTTCCAAATAGTTATCTGTTAAATTTGTTTTCATGTTAGTGCTTAATTATTTATTAATACCCGTATATTATTTTTATTTTTTTACTGTCTGTGCAAACTTCGATTTTTGATTTATAATTTGTTAGTTGACATTGTTTCCTGACGAAAGGACCATTGGCCCTGAAACATGTTGATATTTTCAATAAATAATTATGAAAACAGAGTATGTGTTTATTAATTATATTATTTAGTTTAATTTAGCTTTTATATTTCATTTAATTTATTTCATTATAATAAGCTCATTAAAATTTATAATAAATTATTATAAAATTATTATTAAGATTATTTTTTTATAGTTAGGTTAGTTAAATTTGGTTTTCGCGAACTTGCAAGTTTTTCATGTGTCCAAAAACTTAATTTTAATTTGCAATATACGAGAATTTTCTCTGCAATCCTATTATATTTATGTAAACATCTGCACAATACTTTACAGATAAATTCTTGAAAGCTTGAAACGTTAAATGAAATGTTAAAACTTGAATATTCTAATATCAATAGCTATGGACATAAGCGACTTCAAAGTTTGCTTTTTTTAATATTATATAAAATTAACTCATAACGAATATTGAAAAATTCATTCGTTTTAATACAGGTCAAATAAAACGATCGTTCGAAAATCGTGCAGAAATTCGAACCGGCTTTGTTCTGCTTAATGATGTCGTCGAACATCGTGTAGAAATTTTTGAAAGATGACAAGCATTTTATGACAATTCACGCTATATTGATAAATCAACCAGGCTATAAAGGAAAGGCATACGACTCTCTACAGGAAAATTAATCTACTGTATGAGTTAATACAACAGATCGTTAAGATGTATTCGCATTTGGAAAGGCCGACCTGTGTAAATCTCCAAAGTACCGCTCAAACTTTATATTATTATGTATAACATAAAGTTTTATTACATGATACACACGTTTATTTCATATGGATTCTATATGGAATCGCACAAAGGCGACACGATAACATAGCATAAGGGTAGACATTATCTTCATGAAGGAAGTGTTGGGGGTGGTTATTTTTTACTCCTTATTTGTCGGTGAGCATCATGGTTCTTTTCTCTGCTTGCACAGCACTATTTTCTTCCACTTTTTGCAATCTTGGGCCACGTTTAAGGCCCCAGACCACTGTACGCGCGCGTTATGAGGATGTATTTTTCGTAATTATTTTCAAGCAAACGATACTTGGAATTTTTTTATTTATTACTCATAGTACATATTTACATATTGAAGACGGTATACAATTTTTTTTTCTCAAATATAAATTATAGTTTTCGGTGTACGCTGCTTCCAAGAGGACACTGACGCATTTTCCGCTTGAAGGTTGACAGCTACTAAGCCATAGGGTACAACCGAAAAATAAAATAAAAATATTTTTAGAAACTAGACATATAGTTTTATAGCATCACGTAGGGGTATTTTGATATCTAAAAAAAATGGCGCACTAGCGCATTTTATTTTCGATTTTTTATAGAAAATTTTCATCATTTATTAAAAAAAAATAGAACGGGGCCCTTTATAAAAAAATCCCTACGTGGTGCCATAGAGACTGGATTTTCAAACAGTTTACGACTTGGCGCATGCAAATCGGATGTATAGTTTTTCTGATATGCTGTCAACCAGGTTGAAAAATGTACTTTTGAGAAAAACGCGTTCAAAGTTTTGCTGAAGGATAATTTAATATACACCCAAAAAATTTTAAACCGCTGTATCTTCGTCAATTTTACAAATTTCTTTAAAATATTTGGTGAGAGCATGCTTAACAAATGTGTCTTTCAGAAAATGTAAAAAATGACAAAAAATATTTTTTCTAAGTAGTCTGGGGCCTTAAAGCGACGAATAGCGAGGCTCCGTTCATCTTTTAGACCTCCTCTGTCAATATTATTGGATATTACGTGTGTATTCCTATCATTTCATCAATTTTTCATGATCGACATGAGTAACTGCAATGATAGTTAAAGTTTTTGCAAAAGATAAGTCATAAATATTGAAAAAAAATGCTATCATTCATCTTGCATACCTTCATAACTATTGATATCAGGGCATGTTTTCTTGAACTTTTTTGATAAATTATCAAGACAGGAATCCACCTGTAAAGTTTTCGCTACTAGCTATGAGACACCTGCATAAAGTAATATCAATGAAAAATATTGAAATGTTAGAAATCCAGAAAATACTAAATTAATAAAAAAGAAGACATAAACCAGAATAAATTGTATATAAATTTATACTTATTCGAAAATAGCAAAATGATTTTGTGGTGACATTATTAATATAATTAATAAAAAAAGTAACACATAAAAACGTAGTTTTTACAATACTCCCTTTCTCATTTTCGGATTTCGTGTCTACCTTATGCGTCGGAATCTCCATACATATATGTATAAACTTGTATGAAAAAACCATTAAAAATTTGAAAAATCCAAAATTATACTATGATAATAATTATTTTTTAACGAAAATTTGATAGATCTTCTTGATCATCGCCACGAGTCTGCATGCAGCTCGATTGGATCACGGGAAAAGGGTTAAACATCGATCCAAAGTTTTTTCGTCGAGCAAACAGACGCCACGAATTAAAAGAAAGGATGTAAAAAAGGAACCCATAAAAACCAAGTTTTTATTATACTCCCTTTCACATTTATTAGCGGAAACTGGTTTGGCGCTTAACCTACGCGTTCGTTAACCCGGCTTCGGTCGGGCGACGCTATGAAAGGGAGTAATAAAAAATTTCCAAAAATCCAATTTTACTATAATCAGGTTTAGGCCCGGTTGTTTCAAATTCGATCAAAGTAAGCGTAGAGTTTAAACTGAAATTTTACGTTCTCCACCAATCAGGCGATCCGTTTTCGTAAAAATCTATGCTTTTATCGACCGCTTACTTTGATCGAACTTGAAACAACCGGGCCTTAGTGTCTACCAGACGCGTTGAAATATTTTCATACATCTTAGTAAGTTGTATGAAAAAACCATTAAAAATATGAAAAATTCCGAAATTATACTATAACTAGCAGGAAAGCAATCGGCTTTGCCGATTGCTTACTGCTAGGCCCTGCGGGCGGCTATTGTGGCCGCTTCGCGGCCAATGACGGCCGCTCCGCGGCCAGCGATGGCCGCTGCGCGGCCAATTATGTTTGCTGTGCAGCAAACACAATTGTTTACCTATGCCTACGTCAGCCGCTTCGCGGCCAATTGTATCTGGCAAATTTCCATTTATGCTATTGTGGCCGCTTCGCGGCCAATGACGGTCGTCTCGCGGCCAATTGTGTTTGCTCTGCAACAAACACAATTGTTTTCTTTACTGTTACAAAGTTAATAGAATTTGATAATCGGCCGTATTCTGAAGTAAGCAATATTTCTTTTTTTGTTTCTCGACAGTTACTGTATAACATTGTGATGCTGTCAACTTTGAGTTTTTAAGTTTGGCTGGTCTTAAAATAATGAATTCATCAACATTGAGGAGAAAAAATTCAGGTTTTAGTGTCTATGGTAGCTGTCAGTGACAGACAAAACTTCAATGAAAAAATCAGGTTTTACTGTCTATGGTATCTGTCAGTGACATACAAAAAATGAAACATCTATCGAATTATTATTTGTATTTATTTTTATCGATAAAATTACAGCGTCTTATTTATTAATAAATTACATAGCATTTTAGTTTAATGATTATTGATAAATTAATGTATTTTAAAAATATATCATTTTGCAGTCCATTTCACGACCATCATCTTCAATACTATCAATACACAGAATAAAATGTAAAGATTGGGCCTTCTAAACGCCCGAGTACATCTTCGTTAACCAATCGAGCATGTTCATTCTTTGGACACAGTATCGCTCGTTTTCTCATTAGGGAACATACACTATAGAATGTACTTCATTTATATGCTTTGAACAACATTTTGACTTCCACTTTCATTTGGAATAAGCACTGATGACGCATACTTTCCTTCCACAGGAGGCAGCTTTCCATCGCCTAAATCTAAAAGCCACTGTGTAAATGAATTTTCACCTTCTAAAGCGGGGACATTAGTTTTCAAATTGAAAATAGTAAATTTTTTCCAATGTTGGCTGTTTTTAATAGATGTCGCTACTAACTGACCGCGAGAAGCCCTTCGAGAAACTGGTAGAATTTGTCTAGTCGCCGCCCAAAATGATAACTTTATTGCCAAAAATATCATTATTACCCATTATATCGTGCAGAGTATGTTCAATTATATCTAAAGCTATAACTGGCGCCATCAGTGCTTCATCCCAGATGATAACATCAGCTGCACTTATAATTGCACAGTTCTTGGATGTCACTCTGCATGTTGTGTTATTCTATAAATCAAGAGGTAAATTAAAAGCCATGTGACATGTACGTCCACCTGGTAATAAAATTGCTGCTATTCCTGTCCAAGCAACAGATAAAACTTTCTTAGATCTTCCTCTTAAAGTATGTATGATGGTCTTATAAAGGAACGTTTTACCTGTGCCACCAGGACCGTCAATAAAGAATCATTTTTTTGTTTCAGGTACATCTGAATTTTTTTTACTTAATATACTGTCGAAAGCACAATGTTGTTCTCGATTGAGTTTTCCAGCCATCTCTAACCCTAAAGAACTTTCTAATGCTAAATTAATATCAACCACTTCATTATAAGTATTGCTGTAATCTGGTCCCGGCAAACCCTGTGATGTGCAAGAAGAATTTTCATTTATTAATGCCTTTTGAATATACAAAAGGGAACAATTTTCTTTAATGGTATAATTCTATATTTCTAGGAGAAACGGGGGACATGCGACCAATAATCTTGTCCCCGCCACATTGCCTCTTCTTCCACTGCTTATTGCTGGAAAAAACATAGAAATTAGTTCAATCCTGATACTTAATATTACATGCCTCATTATCTTGTTGGTTAAGTTTAAACCATGCAGTTAATGTTGTATTATTTGAGGCTGTAGAGTCCAACCAAATTCACCTGATGGAAATAACAATGGAAAAACCATCGGATCTAAATGTTTTGATAACATATTAATACGCTGGAGACCTCCTACATTCTTAGGGTGAACAGCAACAGCTACGTTTGGCGGTAACCTACGTTCGTAATCTGCTACATACACAATGGCGACTTCGTTATTATTAGATGGAGCATTATACCTTCTTTGGTCATCTAACGAAGAACGCGTAAAGAGTAGTTGAATATTCCGCATCTGGCCCCCGTGCTCTGCAACTATAGATTCTTCTTCTTCAACCGCTTCTTTCAACCTTTTGTATTGGAGAGCTTATGGACTTACACGACGGATGACATTATCAATAGTTTCCATTATATTTTGTTGACATCTAAGGTTAGACGGATGGCTCATACGTACCCTGACTGCTTCATCCGCATCGTAAACATATAGTTGCGCATATGCCGGCACCTCTCCATCACTCTGCAAACTTCTATGATATACTTCACCTGAAATTTTAATCAATACGGAAAGATGCAAATGCATTAGCACAGTTGTACTGTCGAATAAATTCCTTAAAATTTTTAGACTAATTACTGTTTTCTTCTGGATATTGCGGCAGTCCTCCATTGTGGCAACAGCTATGAAGTAACTTACCCTTTTCAGCACCAAAATGAACCGCTTTGCAATGATTGGCATAATGCAAATGAATTAAAATTGTTAATGGCATATTTAAAATAAGATGTCGCATTTCTTCCTTCAGCATACACGCTTTGCCTAGCATTTTTACGTTCCCGCTGGTCAGCATTCCTTCTTTCACATTCCTCTTCTGTTATGTTTGACAGTCTACGTCTGGCATTTCTTCTTTCATATTTCGCATTATCAAATTGCCGCTTTGTGATGTTGAGTATTCCATCGGAATTCTGAAAAATAATAATATTTATGTATAAATACGGAGAAAATGACACGTAAAATGACATTCGCGCCACGCGCTGTGAGACTTTTGAGGTTATATGAGAGATGTTTATCTAAGGTTAAGTTCACTTTGCAGTTTAAATAAAATATAAAGCGTAATAAATGTTTAATAAATAAATGTTTTGAACGTTTATTGAAGCAAGATTAATGCAAAAACAATAAAAAGAAAAGCGTAAACGTATACTTACTGTCAATGTCATAAAGCGTCATTCTGTGGTATGACCAGCACAAAAATTCGTTGACTGCAATTACGTTGGCTGTTTTGAATACACGGATTCCACGAAAATATTTTAAAAAATCTATAAATTCCGATATTTTAATTTTCGATAATTTGGATTTGGATGTTTTTTGATATCAGTTTGTTCGTATTCCTATATTTTTTAATCTTTTTAATGTACTCTAAAATGTTTTTTTTTAAACTGGCAACAGAAATTATCCATATGCAGAAACGACATTGGTTGGAGTAATTAATATATAGATTATTATTTTTTTTTAACGTAAATCTGATAGATCTTCTTGATCGTCGCCACGAGTCTGCTTGCAAAGTTTCAGCTTGATTGGATCACGGGAAAAGGGTTAAAAATCGATCCAAAGTTTTTTCGTCAAGCAAACAGACGCCACGAGTTAAAAGAAAGGATGTAAAAATATATGGAAATGGAAAAAAATATATGGTGAAAACAAAGTATATTTTTATTGATTATATTAATTTTATTCTGGTTATTGCAGCAAATGAGTGAGTACCTACGTGATGAAATAAGTGGATAACTTAAAATCAAAAATAAATATTATATCGAAAATTTTAATGACCTTTCTCAATCAGGACAAACCCGTGAAATTAATTGAAGCACTCTCATTCGTTAGCGTCCGTCGTAATGCGCGTCAGTTTCCCAATTACGTTAATCCACTATTTAATCGCCGGTTATAACGTGGATTTACGAGTAAACACGAGTGGATTCCAATTGAATTTTTAACATATTATAATTCATGGGTCATTTTTTTTATTTCGATCGAAGGTTATTTTTATACAAATCTGAGTCATTCGCCAAAAAATATCAGTTTTAAGGGAGGCTGAAAACGTTTCTCAATATCAGGTTATAGAATGATGAAGTATGATTTTATGGAAATATTTCAAGTTCTATTTTTTTTTATTTCTGAGACGCGTTTAGCGTTATGAGGGCATTATAGTTTTTTTTTTATTTCCATATGTGCGATTATGAAGTTCTGTATACTTACCTCTGAAACAATAAGTATGATTTTATTATTCAACTAGCTGTAACCCGTCAAAAATGACGGTACTTGTAACTGTCGGTTTCTAAAGAATAAATATTTAATAAAAAATAAATTAAATTTTTTTTTTGTTAAATAAGTTACGGGCGTTACAGGAAGTTACGAACAGATAGACAAATAAACAATGAAATTATTATTATTATTGGGATTTATCTACATATATTCATTGATATTTTTTATATGGCAGCCCAGTGGGTATGACACGGGCTTCTCACACCGAGGGTTCCGGGTTCGATTCCCAGTGAAGTCACAATTAATCTGTGCGATTTTCTTAAGCCCGAGTGGTTTGTTTCGTTTCTGAAATTTGGGCCTCTTGGCCTGTTGAAGCGTCAAATTAAAAAAAAATTCAACAAAATTTTCTCAAAGAAATAAATATTGAGCGTACAAAAATATAACTATTTAATACTAGCTGTAACCCGTCAAAAATGATGGAACATCGGTTCACATCTTTGCCGAGCTCTAGTATATATTTAAAGTATATTTTTGTCGGTCCACAGAGAGGCGGTGGTAGCAACATGCGTTGAGCGGCCGGTTCGGGTTCGCTGGCCCGGGGTTCAAGCCCCATCTGCGGCCGTTTAATTTGTTTTTAGCCGTGAATTCGAACGTAATTACGGACGTTACACGAAGTTACGACTGACAGACAGTGATTTCTTTTTTCTTGCTATCTTGTGATTATTTAACATCTAGAGGTAAAAATAAATAAAATAAAAATGTAACATAAGTTTTTTTGTAATACTAATAATATTAACTTGATATGTCTTCGTACAACTTTTTATTAGAATCACGAACGACCTGTTGTTGATATGAAGTTAATCTTGCGTCGACTCATTCTCTTTCATTCGTTTTTATTAGGAAAATGTAAATGTCAATCTGCGAAAATCAGCAATTCGGCCTTAATGGCTAACTCATTTCCATTGTGTTTTTGAAAAAAAAATTATCAATCGGACTAAAAATCGTGTGTGTAAATTTAATTTTGAAAAAAATCGAATTTAAATATATCATAATATTATTCATATGTTATGTTATCGAAAATATTCCTATCACAATTATTATCATACTATTCATATTTTAATGTGTCTGAATTTTCTGTCATGTAAATAATTTATTTAAATTTATTTTTAAATATTAGGTTCTTACATATGAAATTGGCGTTTAGTATGGGAGGAACATAAAGCCGATTTTTTTTATTATAATATATTTATTTAATCAAAGTATGTACCATTGCTATTTATGCACTTTTGCCATCTCATAGGTAGTTCATCGATCCCTTTACTAAAAAAACCATTCGGACGGGAATCAATAAAATCTTTGAAGGCGGTTTGGACTGCCCCATCGGAGTTGAATTTTTTCCTTTGCAAGAAGTTATCCAAATTTCGAAAAAAATGGTAATCTGTTGGGGCAAGGTCCGGAGAGTACGGTGGATGTCTTAGACATTCCAATTGAAGCTCCTCTAATTTGGTAGCCGTCTGTTGTGCAGTGTGTGGTCTAGCGTTATCATGAAGCAGCAGTGGCCTAGAGCGAATTAACAGGCCTCGGTTGTTTAGCCAGGCTAGCTGTTCCATCATGGTTTGCAGTTGCTGATAATAGACATCTGCCGTAATCGTCTGGCCAGATTTAAGAAAGCTGTAGTGAACGACACCAGCACTAGTCCACCAACGCTCACAAGTAACTTTTTTGGAGTCAATTTTCGCTTGGAGCATGATTTGGCTGGTTCGGCAGGGTTCAGCCATTGCGATGAGCGCTTCCGATTATCGTACAGGATCCACTTTCATCACAGGTAATGATTCGATTTAAAATCCCTTCATTATTGTGACGGTTCAGTAATGCAACGCAGCAGTCAACGTGCGTTTGTTGATTTGCTTCACTCAATTCGTGAGGTACCCACCTTTCAAGCTTTTTCACCTTACCAATTTGCTTCAAGTGGATTAAAACAGTTTTATCACTAACACCGCAGCCTGCAGCTAACTCGGATGTGGTTTGCGATGGATCCGCTTCCACAATAGCCTTCAATTCTTCATTATCAACTTTGGTCTCCGGCCGTCCACGGGGCTTGTTCTGCAGGTCGAAATTTCCAGAACGAAAACGTTGGAACCAAAAACGCACTGTGTTTTCTTTTGCGGCACCGTCGCCATACACATCATTAATCCTTCGAGCCGTTTCTGCAGCACTGGTGCCACGGTGGAACTCGTACTCGTAAATAACGCGATATTTCAAGTTTTTCATTTTGTAAACTGAGTGACGCAAAGAATAAAACAATTGAGGAAAAAACAAATGAATTATAATTTTCAAAACACAAATACATGAGTAAATAGCTGTATAAATTTGGATTTGGAATTCCTAACCAAAGAGAAGATATTTGAGATCAAATTTGCCAGTACGGCAAAACGCCAATTTCATATGTAAGGACCTAATATATGCCTGCGTAAAAGTCGTGCTTAATTGTACTCACTGCACGCTCCTGGAGAGTGATCAATTAAGCCAGGTCATAATATGGGTCGTAAGCCCTGGACCATCATAAAAAGACCTCCATACACGCTTTTCATATAAATAGCTTCGTCTCTGTGAGACTTATATAATGTATCGTAATTAATAATTATCCCTTTGTGGACAAAATCTAGTAATTGTGTTCTCTGAACGTACATATAAAAATATTATTAAAACTACTTGGTCGTTCAGATTTAAATTATCATCTGTCGTTTTTTTATCCAGTTGGTTGAAGGCTTTCCCAGGTGTCTCTGTCTATTGCCATTCACTACCGCGTATTTTCGCAATAATTTCATCCAGAATGTTTTAGGCATGTCTGTTGCCTCTTAAATCAGATGCTCATAAGTATACACGATAAATCCATTTGCGGTGGGTTAGTAATCAATGCACAATTAAGGGCGATTGCAATATTAATTGTGCCATGAATGGGTCCCTTAGGTGGTTTAAGCATGCAGAACTAATACATTAACAGAGGATAGTAGCAGAAATACAAACAGTAGTAATATGTGTTAAATGAAACGGACATTTTATACGAACCGTATATTTCACCGAGAAGCAAATCTCGACGTTTCGCTGAAGTCTTATCCAGCGTCATCAGCAGAGCGTCCTATCACCGCGGGGATGAAGGCCAAACTGATATTTGTTCCGAGGTCGTAAATTATACGCACTTTGTTGTGGAGTGTTCATAGGTCGCCAGTATGCAATATGTACTAATTACATCTTCGGGCTTTTCTGCGACGTCTCTTAAAGGTGGAATCAAAGTCGTGAGATCAGGGCGCCAAATACTTGGCGCCCTGATCTCATTGACTTCATTAATTTCAAACCTGTAAAACTTAAAACGTCGAAATTGGCGGCATTACAATGTTATACAATAACTGTCAATATACAGAAATGGCAATATTTCAGAATACCGCCGAATATGCTCTAATACAAATACAATATTCGTCAATTTTAAATTTGGATATTTTTACACGCTTTTATTCAATTTCATTCCCTTGTCTGCCAGGGACAAATGTTGTGATCAATGTTTGACCCACTTTTTGACCAACAATCGCTCTGAAATCCGGCAGAGAGACGTATTCCGGATGACAATATAATAATCATTGATAATTTTTACGATATTAGTTTAACTACTCCTACTAATTACTTACTAATCACGATAATAATTTAATTTTTAAAAATTAGATTGCCAGTTTAAAACAGTATTACACGATAACATATATTTTAAAGTTTTTCTTTCACATTTTCTTGTGCCTGTATTATCTGTTATCTGCCAACATGCCCCGAACTCAAATCTCATAATATCCAAACCTTCTTACTAAGTCTGGCGGTCGCTGGCTCTTAGTCGACAGGTATTCAGTAATGATACAGTTCTCCTTTCATTGTCTTCCTGCATACAAAAACATTGTAACGTGTAGTCATAGGCACAGGTGGAACTTCACTATCGTCGTCTGCTTTGTCTAATTAATTTTGAATGTTTATTTTTAAGATATGTATACAAATAAAATATGTTTATATTATGGATCTTAAATTTACTGTCCTAACTAAGCAGAATGTTCTGTTAAATAAGCGATGTGAATTACTGTGATTTCCTTGGTTTGGTTTCCGTCCTTGGGGATTTGGCCCAATTAGGTGGCTTCCCTAATTAACGAGCGGTCCAATCAAGAGCAATCTACTGTAAAAATAAATGAAAAATTGTTTTGATACCATTTGACGGATTTTATTTCATTTTTTGAAGCTAAGCAGTCCAAGCATGTCTCAAGCTTTTGACAGTTTGTCGTATCTAGATATTCGGCCTTATTCTTAAATAAGCATCATTGCTATTTCTGTATCGTGACAGTTATTTTATAACATTTTGATGCCGCCGATTTTGACGTATTACGTTTGGCAGGTTTGAAATTAATGAATTCAATATGCTAAGTACTTATGCAAGAAAATGAAAAAGAAACGTGCCGACAAGCTGTTTAAGGCTTGGCACGATCTATAATAATAAAAATATGTATAAATTTAAATTAAAAAAAATGAAAAATAAAAAAATAAAAAAGATCAGATAGCTCTCAAACGTAAACAAACGTTAAGTTGTTCAAAATTATGAATAACTTGATGTAACCCGTCAAAAATGACGGTACTTTTACATGTCGGAATTAGTATTTATTTATTTATATAAAAAAGAAAAGAAGAAAAAAAGAAAACAAATTGTAAAAAAAATACTAATAATAATTTACGGACGTTACGGGGACAGACAGACAGACAGACGGACGGATGGACGGACATACAGACAACGAAATTATTATAAATGAAATGAGCTTTCAAATTGATTGAATTCATCAATTTCGTACTCCATCCTTCAGCTCGTCATGAAGGGGAAGATTGAGGGTCGCAGAGGGGTCAGAAGGAGGCGGCATTCCTGGCTTGGAAACATTCGAGAGTGGACCGGGATAAAAAGCGTGGAAGAGCTGTTCCGCACTGCCCTGGACAGGGAAACTTTCTCCCAGATGATCGCCGACGTCGGGGGGACCCGACAGGGCACATGAGGAAGAAGAATTTCAAACCTCGTACTTTAAAATTGGCGGCATTGAAATGTTGTACGATAACTGTCAAGATACAAAAATAGCGATATTGCTTATTTCAGAATACGGTCAGTAGTTTACACAGTATACAATATCGACATAGAGTATTTGCTGTCGCATTGAATTGATTAATGTTATCACTGTCGATGATTTAGTGTACACTTTTTTTGAAAATCCACTAACACAAGTGTCTAAATGTGTAATATTTGATTGTTAGTCATTCGCTCCGTGCGTCCGAGCCATAATTTGTACATTACGTTCCGCTCGTTTTGGTTTGACTCGATTATTCATGACTCGCCACTAGCGACGGCGATCAGTCCATACCGGGCCGCACACTGCCGCATGCATGAGTACACCGTAAAAACAAATTTGTATCCGGAATAAATAATTCACTTCCCCCACGTAACGGGAATATTTTGAGCTTGGATTTTTCTAAAACAAATTCTTAAACCTTCAAAAGTTCCGGGAATTCCTGGTTCGATCATCTTATTTAGGAACAATCTGTACGTACGCCCGTGAAAAATCACGGAACATGATTAAGTATTATACGGGATGTACCAGAGCTAGCAGAAACTTGGTAGGTAGATTCCGGACTATGTTATGAGTCTAAAATGTTCGAGCAACTATGGCCTAAGGCCCGAATTCAGAGTCAGCACTTGGATGATTTAAAGGTTAAGAAGGAACGCCTTAAAGCAAAATTTTTAGTATAAAATATTTTTTTTAAGGCGTGCCCTAACCTTTAAATCATCCAAGCACTGAAGGCTCTGCCCGTTTACCACATACAAAAAAATCCGTGTTACTTTGGTGGAGTTTGCACCAAAGTAAATACGGAATTTCCATACGCAAACTCCAGATATTCCAAAAACCATGCTTTAACGTATTTTAAGTAAAAAAAACGGTAAAATGTTGATAAATAGTTCAAATACGAACCTGACATACATATCCGAGATGTCACCTCATTCACCTTTGCGTATTGCCGCTCAAGGATGAGTTTTGCTTAGCAGACCCACCGCCTACCCAGGACCGTTTTATAAGCTAAACCGCTTTATCGGTCCTGCTCATTCGCCGCTCGGTTGGCATTTTTTTAATGCTAAAAGCGACCGCGCGACCCGTTGTAGTAAAACACAAATTCAAAATTCGCCCACATTGTCCCGGCTATTCAATTCTTCATTGAAAACACAGATTACAAAAAGATTAAAACAGATTAATGGGACACAATATATAATTCACGGGTGAGGAGCAAAATAGACCGGGGCAACTAGGGGGACTGGAAAAGATCCCTTACCGGATAAAAACCAACTGTCAAATTTTACTGCACCACATTTACACTTTTTATTTGTAGTACTATCACAATCCATCGATTAATTCCTTCGCCATTCGTCTTCTCTATAATTTTCCTACCTAAAACAATTTTCATCAACTTTTTTGATCGTAGTATTAAACTCTCTCGAGCTCAGGTATACAGTTAGCATTTCTACCGTACTCAACATTTTTATAAATTATAATTTTCTGGCGCTCACTTGTATATACACTTAACCCTATTTCACGCATCACGCAGAGTTGGCACAGCTCTGTCAAAAAAAAAAATTGTTGTAAATGTGTGTCTATCCAGTACACATGTTGCGAGAAGTTTTGCAATCGATGATCGTTCCATCGCCGTTGCTTTCACCTTCGTAGCTAGAGCGTGATAAAAAATTATTATCGCATCTTCATGCACTGCTGATTTCCCTTTCAATACGTATACAAACACAAAAGGCTCGGGAGAATACTGTCATGGTTCATTTTGGCTTCGAATTTTAAATAATATTCATTTTAAAAAAAATGTACTAGCCGAACGCATTTTCTTAATATAGTAAAAAGACTGACTGCGGTGGAAATGCGATCACTAAGGCGCTTGTGTGGAAAATCTTTGGTCGATATAGTGAGGAATGAACATATCAGAATGTAATGCCGGCTGTGGTGTGGTAGATAGAATAAATAAAAGAGTGCTGAGATGGTTTTTGCATGATCTACAAGTATTGGAGGATGACCCTGTTAAAAGCCTCAACAACCGTAGAGCATGCATGAGAAGATGTATGAATGTAGCCGAAGTAGGAGTAGTGTCCCAAGATAGAGGAATATGGCCTTCTATCCTCTCTGCTTACCCATGCGGAGAAACGGCGTGATTGTAAGTTAGTCAGTTTTAGTTAGTAAAATATTGTATCTTGTATGTTCTGTATTTATGGTTCCATCAATCTACACATTTAGTTCTCTTTGTCTTCACATCAATACTCTTTCTCACAACATTAACAAATATGGCTGTTCAGAATCTTCTGGGTTATTTTCTAGGATATGCTGATCTTCTGGTTTGAGTTTTCTGGGATACTCTGCCATATTTCTTCGACCTTTCTGGCCGATGTTCCAGATCCCATCATCAGCCCAGGACAAACCCTGCAATGGGATCAAAAATTTCGGCCAGGAAGGTCGTAGAAATACGGCAAAGTATCCCAGAAAACTCGAACCAGAAGATCAACAATCCTTCTTATAATTCTCTCATCGTTAACTCGTTCTACATCACCACATCAACTAAACGTTACATTATTCTGTCCTGACACATAACTATCGCTTCTTCCACATCGTCGCATGCACGCTCGTCGATTTTTGATATGATTATATTCTTGTATTTGGTTTACCTGGTCATGCCAAGTTTTCTGTCCATGGCCATTCTTTATCTTTGATGTACTTCATATACCACCTACCTTACCATTCTTTCCTCATTCATTCTTTCAACTGATCGAATCACCCAAGCGATCTTCTTTCAAGCCTATTCACTATGCTAATATCAGCTCATGATCTCTTCCAATCTGTTGATTATTTACTCTATCATAAATGGATTGCGCTTAAGTGATCTCATTTTTACTGCATTCAATCTACTATCGTTCCTCTTCTGCCAGCTCCAGGATTCACTTATATAAGTATACAAATATTTATACATCACTGTTGCTATCAGGAATGAATGTGTACCGCAAGCCTTGTTATTTTTTTAAATTGTAAATTTTGGAAATAAGCTACAATACAGATACGAGATTTTTAAGAATGAAAGACCCATTCAATATTTATATATATATATGTTAAGATTTCTCACCTTGATCGGTATTCTCCTAAATTCTTCTTAAATTCGCACGGTAATCATTAAAAAATTTCCAGTTAGAAAAGACTTTCTTTCCTTTGTCTAGGCTAACTCTTATGCTAAACATTTATGCTAAGGTTTAATTAATAACAAAGAATGACAATATTTTTAAAATTTTTGTAAGTAATATTTTAAGTGAAAAAAGGATTGAAATGAAATTTGAATGAAATTGAATCCCCAAACTTTTTATGGCACCCCAATAAAGGCCTGTTTGTGTTATTCTTGTAAAATGTTATATTTTTTTGTCTTTCCAACTATTACGAATTTTATGTGAATTTTCGAATTGAAAATTTGCGAGAAATATTACTTTGAAGTGTAGGTACATCTCATGTTATCTAAATAAATTTTAATTACAATTATAATCGTATGAAAACAAATTCCTTAGCAGAATAATATTTTTCTCATTTAGTTGAATTTGAAATGTTTTAAAAGATATATAATATTCAAGGTTAACATTTTTAATTCCCCCATGGTTTGAATCCCTTCGCACTGGGCACCATGTGCTATATGTTTCGTTCGTAGAATTATATTTGGGATCATATTTCCATAAAACCTTTTTGATGTTATGAAAATAACATACCTTTAGGCATGGGATAAATCTGTTTTATAAATGGGTAAAAATGTTTTCTCGCTGTCTATAAAATATGATTCATCATAACAATCATCATCATATTCGCTCACGTATTTCAATCACAGTCCAGTACACAGTACAATGTGTTTTAGATCAGCCTGTCGGCCACTTGATTTCCTTCTGGTACCAGTGGATGACTGCATTCGTCCAGCGAATGTGAGCATTCTTAGTGTATATTGATTGAATACTTTTCGATTTAGACTCAGTGAAACATTTCTTTTTTTTGACGAAGAAGCCATTGACTTCGAAACATGTTGATTTTTTTCAATAAATAAGTGGTTTTAACAAAGTTAATTTATATCAATTATAATTATTGCCACAAAATAAATTTGCTACATTTGAAGAAGAAGTAAATACACTTCGGTCCAGCTTTGTTATATGAACAATTTTTTAGATATGTCCCTGGCTGTAGTTTTTTATTCTAGGTAATTTGTTGTTGTTTTGGTTAGAGATTCAAGATGAGATCTAGTATCGCTACTGGCAGTCGAGTTACCAAAGCATTTAAATTTTTTTTAAATTAGTGCATATGCTTACGTACGCGCGTTAGAAGACATACTTCTTTGGCATACATTTAAAAAAAAGCACGTGCTGTGTTGTATACCTTGCGTTGAAACATAGCTAAACAGAGGTCCAGGCAGCTGAACTGGAATTCCCATCAATACCAGTTGTCCATCGACAAATAAAAAACACGTCACAGTCACGTATCTTACGCGTCTTTATGCTGTCGTTCGTGATTACCAATATTTGTTCTTATTTTTACCACTTTTATACAAAAATTTATACAAATATTCACTTAAACACTAACAAAATCGAAAAATAAATTTGTGGGAGATGGATAACTTATGAAGAACTAATGTGAAAACAAATTCAAAAAAAGAGCATTTGCAAAAAAAAAAAAATCTGCTTATTTATAATATTTCATTTGCTATTAACACTTTTAACATAATGTCTAAAATCTATAATTCATCCTATTAGTAATCCTATGTATGATATTTGCATGTAAAATATGCAAATCATTATTCATATCACAATAATGATTTATTTCCAAAACATGATTAGCATATTCGGAATAGTTACTGCTATTTAAATATAAGGTGTTTAAATAGCAATAATGTAGAGCAAAACCGTATGGAAAAGGTTAAGAAACAGAACCGTTCAGATACGATCATTAAACTTATATTGGTTGCGTTACTTGGAGGCAGTCATGCATCAGGGCGATGCACAGGTACGCCCACGTGACGCCAGAGACTGATCGCAATAACGCTCTGTAGGTGAGCCAAATTGATGCATGACGTAACGGCACAATACCGTGTCCGTGGCGTGAACTTGTGACCTTTTAAACATTGCATTACGAATGCAGTTGATTGTTGATAAGTCATCGAATACCGGTCTTATCACTCTGTTATTGCGTGCGGCGCTGGCGCGGCGTGTTCGTGGCTCAATGATGGCGTAATTGTCTGCAGATCCAGCGGTGAAGAGTTTTATTTCCGCACCTGTTTATTCATCGCCTATGGTAATTTGTTGTCTGTAGTTATGCTAGCGGTATACAGTATATTTAATTTAATAAAAAAAATTCTTCGTTTTAACGATTATATTTTTGCTTGCACCAACCGGTTTCGGAACCAACGTTTCTTATTCAGGGTAAAGTCACGTATTCACTAGGGGACAAATTTTCCCTCAACATCTACGTGACGCTGCAACGTCGCGCGCGACATAGCGCGGCATTTCTACGGCAACGTTGCCATGCGCACGGTTTCCGAGCGAGCGCCCGGGGACATCGTACCGCGCGTCAGTACCACGTGGTATGTTGACAAGCTAAGACGCATGCGCTATAGTTACATATGCTATATGATATGATATAAAACAGCGTTCCGTAATATTATGTCTTGCTTGGCTATGAAAGACCCGATCATTTGTAATAAATTTTCAAAATCAGTTGTTGTCATTCGAATGAAATTGACAAATGATCCGTCAGACATTCGAAGATCGCATAGAATATCCATCCTTCTCAGTATTTTCCTTTTCAGTAAATGCTTTCGCACCCACCACCTTTTTCAGCTCTTACTTTTTGATAAACTCCTTAGAATAAATAGATACGCAGCACTAATCATCATAACCCTTTTGGGCGAAATTTCCGCGACAAGTGATATGTGAGTCCCGGTGTGTACACGTCAAGTGACCGCGTCATTGTCCCCGAAACATGAGCGTAGATGTTGATGCGACATGCCGCGCGGAATGTTGCGCGATTCGTCCCCTAGTGAATACATGGCTTAAAATACAAACTAAACATTATAAAATAAGGGCCTGGACTGGTTGACTGATATGGAAACAGCGCAAGACAGGGAACATGGAAACACCTTGTGGAAGCGAGTCTTTGGGCCCCCAACCCTAATACAACAAATAGATGAAGATGATGAAAAATAATATAATAATAATCATAATATTGTAGAACATTCTGAAACTAGATGAAGTAAAAAGAAAAATGTAAGCACAAAAAGCCTTTTGAATAATTTTATAAATTAAGTTCAAAATCAAAATCAAAAAGTAATTCCACATTTCAATGTAACGAAGCACTTTAGACGATTATAAATTTAGTGAAAAGGTATGAGGTATCCGCATATATCCATCGTTCCATCAGTCATGGTTTAATAAAACTCATAGTTCAGATATCGTTATTAGAACTCGGCAAATGAAGGAAAATTTACATTCTAAAAATGTATTCAACAGATAAGCATATTCATTACCATGCCGGTGTAGTCTATTTATCGGGGAATTTGATATATATGTAATTTGTATTTCCATGCTGGCAATGAAAAGTAATGATTTGCTCGGTAAACCTAGTAGGGATAATTAGGTATTTTAATACCATAACATTTTTGTATGCATGCAGCTTGAATGTAGTAAAGGCAGATTGACAATGTACCTAATTTATTTATAACTTATTTCGTTTAACATTGTGGTTGGACGTAATTATCAATAACTAATAATTTTTAAAAAAAATCGTATGAACCACATAGATTATGATTATTTTATTAGGTAAAAAAATAAAGTACTTATGTTATCTCTACGTGAGTTTGATTAAAATTTATATAATTTATACAGTGATCGTGTCGTGGCTAAGGGGGAAATGAATGAAAACATTGGAAATCAATTAAAGATTTATTAATTATTATTTAACAATTCAATATACAGAGTCAATTAAAACGAATTAAACCTAAAGTTATTCTTTAAATTACACTATTTCGCAGTATATAGCTCGTAAATGAATACTGTATTATCGCTGGGTAACATATATTTTACATTCGCTAGAACATTCTATCCAATTTCGCTCGTATTAATCGCTCTGATTTATTTACCAGTTAGGTACTTCGCTCGATTATTTTTATCGCTTTATTTATCGCTTCGATTCTCTCACGACTGACCACACTTGGCATCATCTGGCGGCTCGCGGACGACTTTACACGGTAATGATCTGTCAAACGCGACGACAACTGCGCTCGGCCGGCCCCGAAAATGCCAGCATTTTCTAGTGTTTAGGATAAGGTTCTCTTTACGTTTACCGAAGGTTGTAAATCACCCTAGATTGTTATAGTCCGTTCTCGATCTTTCGATAGTGTTATGACACGTTACAAGTAATTCGGAAAATGTGTAAAATCTTTTTTAGCATCTCGTTACAATATTTTTTTACTCAAGTTTCAACAGTGAGTTAATTTTTCGTAAGAATCTCTTAAATATCAAGTTTAATAAATAATAAAAGTAAATATAAAATTATAACTGAACTCAATAATCTCTATAAAATAAACACCAAATCCATTTTTATTATTTACAACAACACATTTATTATTTTTTATCGATTGATTTCGATATCTATTTTTGCAAAAAATCGTTAGTAAGCGTATATTTTTCTTCTTTCCTCATTTCAGAATTTACAATTACCGGCCTCAATCAGGCGTGCTTTCATCCACCGTTGTGGCACTTTTTCGTGTCCGTTTTGACCCAAAGTTGTGCCTAGAATAATCCCCGCCATTGGGATATCACTTTGACGTATAATGTAGCTGAAAAAGTGGAAGAATATTTTATTCAGTACCGTAGAAAGAGCTTCCTGTGGTGGAATTTTTTGTTGGATTAAGGGATGCATACATATGTCGGGCTGAATATTTCGTCGATCCTACGCTCGTCGCTATTGCAGACAATGCAGGTTTACTTTTAGGTTATTTAACAAAACATCATCAATTAATTAAAATATACTGTGATTAATCAAAGTATATTATAGCAGTGAAAATTTTAAAAACAATATGATGTTTTTCGCGTTAAAATAAATTTTATATTGCTTTTTGCTATATTTCTAATGGTTCACAATTTCTTACCTCATATTTAATTCATTTTGAGAGCTGCCTTTATACTTATGACGGCAGCGAAGGTATCAAACACGCTAATTAAATGTTAATATGTATATGTAATGTCTAGCTCGGTGCAACTCTGACCGCACAAAGTAACTAATCTTTCTACATAAATATAACTAAGTCGACAAATATGTAAATACAATGTAATATGTGTAAATACAGCATAATGGATCCGTGAAACCACATGAGAACACATTAATACTACAATGTATAATATATAGGGTGTAATAAAGCTAGTCCACCACCATATTTTACAGGTAGATTACCTGCTTAAATTTTGGGTGGAAAATGTTCTTACATAAAGCCTTCACATCAATGTTTTTGATTTTTCTTCTCTAAAATGATGGACAATCTTTAAATTTACTTATATTAAATATTATCAATTTATTGACATGAATACAAAAAATCTAATAAAATTATTACAACTCACAGAAAAAATAATTTTCTGATTTCTGCAAGGTTTTAATCATTTAATGTGATTACTCTTAAACTTTCCGACTGCAATGTAGTTGTATTCACCGGAGGAAAACATTTTCAATAAGAAACAAATAAATTTCAATAAAGGAATACCGATTTCTTCTCGCTGAACAAACTATAATATTGAAAGAAGTTGAAAATAATGATCTGAATAAATTCAACAAAACTTCTACATAACAAAGAAAGATTTGTTTTATGTAATACTAGCGGTTTACGCTAGGCATTGTTCGGGATTAGGTATAATTTAAAATTTTAATTTAGGAAGAGGAAGAAGAGTACCGGAAGCGAGAAAGAGGGATGGTGTATTTGATGTTTTTCTCGCGATTCTAAAGAGTAACTTCACTTTTTGTTTTAGATGGATATACTATTGTTTATAGAACAGTTGAACCTGTAGTTTAGAATATGTAAACAAAGCAAAATTCCTGTTGCCGTTTAAATTGAATGTCAAAAAAACCGTTTATTCAAAAAGTTCCTACGTTCAGTGTTTATCATATTTCTATTATCTATGATACGCGTAATTTTTTTTTAGTATTGTCTATAAATATTATTCTCTTGTAAATCTTGTCAATGATTTACACTTCATCTACAGATATTGCCTATCAATTGTCAAAATGTGTTGTACAATTTTCTAAAATTTTAAGTGTAATATTTTCTTTAATACTTATTTGCACGTCAATTATGTTTTATCTAGAAATCGGGACACTCAACTATACCTAGGATACTTACGCTCAGAATGATGTATTACAAGTGCCGCGATCTCGGATTCAGTCTATTTAATGTGTCTTATGAACTCTACAAATGGTTCAAAAAAGTATAATCCGTTTATTTTTCAAATAAATGATATTGCCTTATTAGCAGCACTTTACGTGGTTGGAATATTAAATTCGCGAATATTGCGTTCGTAATTCGACTTGGAAATTTCACTTCAGTGGTACAATAATATTTTCTTTTCTTTTCCGTTGTATTTTGTACTTCCTTAATTACGTTTTTGGTGATTTATTTAATATCTAGCGTTTGGTCCAGCTCGGGCTGCTGGCTCGTCTCTTCGTCTCCTCTCCCCGGAGGCGCCCCCCCCCGGCCGGGCGGCGCGGCGCGATCGCTGAACCGAAAAACATTCGCAATTCATTCCCACGTTAGTCTCCTTAATTATTCACTCGCGAACCTACATCTGGTCGTCTCCCGTCTGCGGTTATTAATATCTAAACTTTAACGATGCACTTGTTATCTGTGTCGATCTAGAGTCCAACTCGCAAATAATAAGACTTTGATTACTCATTTACCCTAGTGAATCTTTAGTTTATTTGATGCGGGAGTCACGCAGATCTCTTCTGTATATTTTCCCGTTCTATGGCGCGTCTTTATTCTACGACCAGTTAAGAGAGAGTTTTGAAAAAGTTGAATCAGGCTAACAAAATTAAAACCTGTTGAAAAAACATTTTTCTGTTATGTTATATAATTTAAAGGGTAGAAATTTAGTGGATGAACTTACAGATTATTAAAATATACCTTTGCTTCTTCTCTATAAAAGTCAAGGTCTCACGTATAGCGGAGGATATTGTATAGGGTTATTTGGAAAACATTAATAACCTCGCAGGAATGTATTTACTGCCTTGATTATAAGTCGAAAATGTTCAAGAAGACTTGATCAATAGTTATGGAGTTATGCAATATCGAAGTTTGCCTTTTTTTTATTATTTACCTATGACGTATTTTTTACAAAACGTTGATCATTACATTACATTATATCGATTACGAAAAATTCATTCATTTCAATAAAAGTTAAATAAAGTCATAAAAACCCTGCAAAAATTCCAGTTAGAATGTTTTCAATTGGAATTCTAAAGTTTTTATTATTTTATTTGTATTAAAGGGAATAAATTATTCATATTCGATATAATTTACTAGAATGTTTACTAGAACCTAGTCCAACGTTTTACAAAAAATGTGTCAGAAATATTGAGGAAAAAAATGCAAACTTTGTGCCGCATACCTCTATAACTATTGATATTAGGTCATGGTTGCTTGAAAATTTTCGACTGATAATTAAGGCAGAAATATAGTCCTGTGAGGTAATGAATGTTTGCCAAATAACCCTGTATATATGCATATGTTTATATGCCTGCAAATCCTATACCGCCACCAATATTACCAGTAGGATTGTGATATTTTTGTACAGAAAAACATGTAGGTAAGTTTCTGAATGTGTGCATAAATATTACTACTTCAATGGTAAATTTATATACATACATGACTATTATAACCTGTAAGTTATAACCGTCAAATTGACGTACTTTTACATGTTTAATTTTCAGTTTTAGATTAGTTGGTAGTTTTTATATCCTAGCTGTACACAAATCAAAATATTGTACATACACAATTCTCCATAAAGATTTTTTTTATACAATATAGGCATCTTCAAATTTTTTAAATATATCTGTATGTACCGACATGATTTTTGGTAAATGCGCAGTGTTCACGAAATATGCTTTGCACTGTTTACGTAGTATTGTTATAGAGAGATATATATATCTATATTTCGGCCGCGAGTGACGTTAACGTTAGTGACGGACATTGTTACGTGGAGAATTGTGTATTTTGATGATTAATAAAGCTATAATTTCACATATTTGTTACAACATTTTCGATTCATAATTAAAATATTGTACGCTTACTCAGTTACACCTTGTATAAAATGCTTGTAGAAAATTGGTAGCCCGGTGGTTCTGCGGAGATTTAAGTTTAATTAAAAAGTTTGCATTGTATAATAGGCCTGGCAGTCAGTCCACCGTGAGCAGACTATAAATGCGACGAAATTGCGGTGATAATTTAAGGTTGTCACAATAATACCTGTATCGTATCGATAGGTAGGCTCTCTTTCAAAGCATGCAGCAATTTTTTACGGTCAGACAGGAAGCCGCCCGAGCTGCGATGCACCGGAAGCTCGGTCCGCTGCGCGCGAATGCCGCAGTTCGAATTTGGATCGGCTATTCCATGTTTGAATTTTTGGCGCGCTGCTCTGAAATTCGCCGACGTGATAAGGAGTGAATTAGCCTCTGTATTGTAGATGTTTCTATTTGCGTAATATTTAAAAAAAAACAAATAGCATTTATATTATTTTCGGTGTATTGTACAAAATTGACTTACGTATCAATTGCATTAGACACGATAATAGCAGTGCCAGCTAGTGCCGCGGCCAATTTTTCCGAAAAACTAATATTTTGTATTTTCCGCAAAATAATTTTAGATATCAAATTGAAGAAAAAACAATTTTTCTTAATTATGGACGAAAAGTAATGTCATTTATTTCCAAATATACAATAGCTTAAGCAACCGTAATGCTTGCAAAATATTTTTATTACCACGGTTAATCGAAAATTTAACCTCAAACATCGCATTGTTGCAGAACGTCATCCAAATAATTATTAAGATTTTAATTAAATGTATATTGTTTTCATGATATTACTTTTGCTTTGTTTTATAATAAAAATTACATTAATCTTTCTGCGACTCTTATAAAAATATTGACTTACAACGAGTCATTTATTATCTGTTTGAAATGTTTTTTTTATATTTATTTATATTGTTCTAATGTGCATTTTTTAAATATAAATGCATGCTACATACCCTCTTATTTGGATAGTAATAATATTTGGATAATAATAAAAATAAAAATAAAATCTAATTGTGATTATCGATTAACGTCATTTTGACAGTTACCAATATCACAGATAAAAATTGTTGAGTAGAAAAAATTCTTACGGTTCCACAGCACAATGAGATATAGAGAGTATGCATATAGATCGCAATACCTAATGTGGACGCATTGCAATCATATTTTTGTACATAGGCCTATCTTGGTTAACTACCCTAAAGAGTTATGTATAATTGGTTACATATGTAGGTGTATAATTAATGTATATTAGGCCTACTGCTCTGATCTTGTACTCATCTGTAGATAAATGGCACCTACATCAATCGCAATCAATTTGATTCCTCGAGGATTATTTCCAAATTTATTTATTGTATTGAAGTACCTACTCATTATATTCATTAAACCCTTAATTTAAAGAAAATCATCAAAAGGATTCCTTACAAAAATTTACATCATGTTTAAATATCTTTGAGGTTGTCTATCCTATACACACACCCTTAAACTTTATTCAATGCATAATAAAAAAAATATTGAGTATATTCAAGTTTTTCAAGAACGGAATCAAACTGTATTTTCGTCCCCAGAGGGATCGTCGTTAATCGAGATATATGTCTCACAGAGACAAGTTATTTAAATGAAAAAGTGGATACGAAAGTCTTTGGATATTTATGGGGCTTACGAACTATTATATGGCTGGCTTAAGTGATCACTTTACGCAACGTAACATTCACTGATTCATGGGGATGAAAAATTTCAACCACAGATGGCGTTACCGTTAGTCAAAGTAAAACGTGTTACATAAATAACATATAATAATATATACAACTTCCAGAAATTTTGGTCAATCATGGGTGGAATAGGTGAAAGTTACATTGTGTTAAGTGACCACTTAAGCCAGCCACATGAGAGGTCGTAAGCTCTGTAAATACCCAAAGACTTATTTAAGAATATATCTTAAATAAAATGTACTAGATGTTAAAATATTTTTTTACAACTAAATTAAAATATACAAACAAAAAAACATATGAACAAAAAAACAAATATGTATGTATTATCCAATACATATTCCAGTCGATACCACACCATACATACTAAGTACCCACGTGGAGACAGTTCCTTATAATTTATTGTGTTCTTGTGTTCCATTTTATGGCTTCATTAAAAGTACGCTTAGCTGTTTCATATCATGACTCATGAGATGGAATTACATGTGAACGAGCAATCGTTTAATGCCGTTTAAAATAGAAAAAAAATAACAGTTAAAATATCTTAGTATTCTATATAATGTTATATTCAATAATATTTATATATATATGTTCTAAGAAGTATGGAAAAAAATATAAGTTAAAAACATCCATGTGGTTCGGATGTATTATTCAACTCTGTTTTTTTACTGTTTCTACACGATAATAGTTTTGTAGAAAATATCTAAGCGGGTTGAACACTTTACACCTCAGATAATATTTTTTACTTCTTCTTTTCTTTTTATCAATTTTTTTTTTTTTCAAATTTATAGAACATAGAACCGAGATAGAAAAAATAATTAAATATTGTTTTTCGTACACTTTATAGAAAGAAACTAAAGTGTAAAACGTGTTATATCTTCGTAAATATATTTTTTTCTATGTATGTTCGAGAACACAATTACTAGATTTGTCCACTGCGGGATTATTATTTAATGAAGATAAATTATAGAAGTCTCACATAGGCAAAGATATTAGATAATATAAGAAACATTTATAAAAGTCATTTGTACGATGGCTCAGGGCTTACAACCTATTCATGAGCTGGCTTAAGTGATCACTCTACACAATGTAACGTTCACCAATCCCATCGTAAGAACATACACACATCGAACATTAAAAATATAGAAGTATCATTACCACCTGCGTAATCTATGTATACTGTTTCATGAGAAGAGACGTCAGATGTCTCTAGCATAGTCCCTTGAAATATATGGAAGCTTCTTATTTCGAACATATATAACATTCAAAAAATTTGATGTGTACGTTATTTAGATGGAATTGGTGAACGCTGCATTGCGTAATCAGTTAAGCCAGGTCATACAGATTGTAAGCCCTGGGCCATTTAACAAAAGACTTCCATACACGTTTCTCATATAAATAGCTTCGTCCCTGTGAGAGCTCTATAATTTGTGTTGGTTAATTTTTTTTTTCTTATAATTACATTAAAAAACATAAAAAACCTCTACAATGTTGGTTAAAACCTCTATAATTTGTGGGTTATATTTTTATTATATATAAAATTTTATTTCTTATAATTACATTAAAAACATAAAAAACCTCTACAGTGAGCCATATTTTAAAAATATGCAATAATAATTAATAAAATATCTATGTATTAGGTTGTGTAAGGTGTTAACGCATCATGCTGATTCTGTTTTTTTTTGTCATTACGAAATTTATATTAAATGTGCTATTCTGAAAATAGCAATATTATAATGTCAGATATTATCCCAACACTTGACAGACGAAAATAAAAATAAAAAATAAACTAGACCTAGATATATATCGGTGGTGTGGTCAGATGGAGAAAGAAATACGTGACGATTATCCGTCACACGTCAAATATAAATACAGTCCAACGATAGTTCTCTTTTCTATGGTCCAATGTGATTATTACAATTTTGCCACAATTTTACATAAGGACGCCGTGGGAGCAGGAATAAATAAGTGCATATGAAATATTCTTTTTTTTATAACTTTTAAATACAACATTAGTACCTACTTATTTCATGTAATTTAGACGAAACATAAGAATTGTGAGGTTACGTTTGCGGCGGAGGGCAGCTGTCAGACCAGACCGGAGAAATCGAACATCGCAATAGAGGTTTTTACTTTGAGAGAGACACGTGAAAATATACAAATCTTCTTATTTAATTAAGTACGACGAATACCGAGGCTTACCTTCGTCTCGTTTAATTTTTATTTTAATTTTCGTCTCTTAAGTTTTGGGATAAAGATCTGACATCCCAATTCCGAGACGAATTTCAGAGTAGCACACAATTCTGTCGAGATAACCAGCAGCGCCGGGGAACTTCCTCCGCCTGTCTAGGTGTCTAAGAGCTAGCGGTGTGGGCTCCACTCCTCGCTCCTGGCCGTCGGACCAGCCTGACGCTGACGGAGCAGCAGGCCCGCCTGACGCGTCATTAATAATCCACTCCGCCATAAACATCCAAACAATGGACGATCCACAACTTCGTGCTCGAGTTATGTACTTATGTAATATTAACAGAGGTTCCAGATATCCGCGGAGTTCTGGCCGTTCAACCGCGAAGCCTTCCGACTATTCAACGATTTTGAGTAAAGTCCACAGACCAACAAAATATATACCTAGATATGATTTAGCGTAAATCTCTTGGTACACGGTTTGTTTCCGCGGCTGATTCCACTATGTAATATAAATATATTAAACGCACACATTTCAAGCAATTGTTTAGACCACGTAAGGCTATTATAATAAAAGTAATATACCAATTCGAATGAGATCAAAATAAATATTTAAAAAATTCAATGTTCCGACAATATGGCTGTACAAAAACAGTCTTAACTCACTAGAAATAGTAAAAATAAAAGTGACTTAATACCAATTACAAAAACTACATTTGGGCAGAGATCCATCAAATATTACTCTACTAAATTGTGTAACAGACTGCCAATGGAAATAAAAAATGGAACAATTGGGTTATTATTTAAGAATCACGTTACAAAATGGATATAGGTATTAGGAAACGAAGAGAGAAAAAGGAATTAACGACGAATACTGCTTAATAAATGATAAATAATTTAACTGTATTATAAATATGCCTTTAATATATACTTAAATGCGTACTTCCGCTGTGTCCTGGTCCCCTCGCCTAAAAAAGGGGTTTAATTCATCTCTGTACAATTTTTTATTCTGTGGTCAGGCCCATCGAGGCATGGAATAGGGAACTTCACCTGTCTATCATCTAATTACAAACAGTAACCTATTTAATTGTTTTTAATGTCGGCCCATTTGCAAGCACCATACTAACAATACAGCAAGAACGCAACTCAAACGGAACGTGAAATCAAGTGGAAAAGACCTGTGCCCTTAAAAGTATTTTTATTTCATCATAAACTATTTTGTTTTTTAGTAATACTTAATATTATTGTAAATTTTATTAGTTTATTTATAAATTTGTTGATTGTGATCATTAACCTTGTTACCTCTACTTGAGTTTAATAATATCTTATATAATATAATATTTTTTCACTACTTAAGCTCAATGAGAGATTCTGTTTCTCTCAAAACATTAGTAGTGAAGTGGTTAATATTATTTAATGATCTTCATGAATAATCTCTACAATGTAAACGCCATATCCATAAATCAATTTGATCATGTTTGATATAGGTACTTACGGTACATCATATTTTCACGGTTTCGCTACGGTGAAATCCGAATGAAACAATTGAACTTTTAGATGAACTATAATATACTCGAAACTATTTTAGTGATAAATAATTATAATATGGTGTGAAGAACAAAATTTAAATTAAAAAATATATCGAACTGATTAATATATAAAAATATGCAATCATTCAATGATATGAAGATAACTAATTTAATTTTTCAGTAAAATATATCTTCTAGCAGAAAATCTGATCAAAAATGCTAAAATTTGCCTAAAATTGACAAAGTCAACATGCACGCGTTCTTATGGATGATATCCATCCGTCCATCCATTGTTATTCGTGTAACGTCCGTGACTTCTTTATAATATAATTTTTTCTTTCTTTTTTTCACGTTAAAGTACCGCCATTCTTGACGGGTTACATCTAGTACTAATATAAACTTCTAACAATAGAGAAATTGCGTAGATATTGGGGCCAAGAACACGATAACTTTATTAAATTTGTACCCTGTATCCCATGAACACTCCCATTTTAGGTGTGCTCCACTTAGCACTCATAATAAATGCCTTCTAAAAATGACTTTGAAACTGCATTTCGTGAACGTTCTCACCTGAAGAGCTAGTTTAAATGTTGAACCCTGATTATCGTGGGAAAACTCAGCCACCCTTAAATTGATTATAATATGTTAGCATAATATTATCACCCGCACACAATCACATGTGTTCAGAATGAACGCGGATCAAGTCAATTGTATATGTAACAATAAAGAAATATAATTTTTGTTTATTGGTCAGAAAGGTTCTTAGTTGAGTCACGAGTATATTATGATTTTATTAATGATTTTACATGTTGTATTTAACCATCACGATAAATGATAGTGTCATTCTATAATTGCAAATGTTTTAAGTATGAAGACGTCATCTAAATAATAAGTTATTATATCACTAGGAGGTTGCAGAATTCTGCAGATATTTCAAATAAATCTAACTCTCAAAGTACACATGTTAAAGAAAATCGAAAGAGATCTGACTCTATTATATATCCTGATAGTAGATTTATAAAGATCAGGATCTTGACATAAAGAAAACAGATAAGTTTCGAAGAAATAACATTTTTTATCACAACAACGTTTTTTTATTTTATGGATCAATTAATCCATTTATTTTTTATTATTTTATAAATCAATTAATTAATGGTAAAGTCTATCTACAAAACTATAAATATCAAATATAATTAATACAAATGTACTTTGTTTTCACCACTTATATATTGAGTTATATATAGAGTTAAGGAACACTTGAGGTATTTAAGTAGCAATAATTATTCCGAATTTTCTCGTCAACTTATGGCTTTAGATCATGCTTTTGATATTAATAAGGGTTTACAAATTTTACATATAAATTACACAGAACAGTTTGAAAACTTAGAAATTTTGAAAATGAGAAAAACTGTTAACAGTAAATTGATTATTATAAGTAATCAGGTCTTTTTTACAAATAATTATGTTTTAAATTTGTTTTATGCTAATAGGTTCTTAATTATTATTCATTTCCCATATATAAATTTTTATTTTTATTGTTTATACTAAGATTTTTCAATTTTAATTTGCTAGTATACATTGAATCCTGACTAAGGAGCCATGGACTTTGAAACATGTTGATATTTATCAATATACAAGTGGTGAAAACAAAGTACATTTTTACTAATTATATTAATATCACCAAAAACTCGTTTTGTTCTTTAACCTAAACCCAAAATAATATTTAATGTATTATATTAAGAATCCTACTTCATACAAAACAAAAACATACTTTATTATAATATTTTTGGTTTTCAAAACAGTAGGTACCTTCTTTCATTATTGTTTATAGATTAAGCTTTTTATAAATTTCCTTATATATGTATTTTTTCAATTTATTTTATAACGTAAAAATTATCAACACGGGTCTTTAATTCCCTGATAGATGATCCTAAAGTAACATTAATGTACAATTTAAAAACATTTTAAAACTATTAGGGGAATAATAAGTCTCAGAAATGTTCTTATGTTAGATAAATTAGAAATACCTATTGTAAAAAACTTAAATTAAAAGTGATGGAATAAATTAGTGTCATATGGTTATCTTTTAAATAACTAATAATGAGTAGAAAGTGAGCTAAAACCAATGTTCTGATATCAATAGTTATGAAGATATGCGGCCTAAATGTACGTTCGTACAGAACAGCTATTTCTATACCTAGTGTAATAAGCGAAAACATATAGTAATATTTGTCTTTTGTAGAATATTGGACAATTATGAAAGTAACTTAAGTCGAATTTTATTTTATATATATTTTTTGTACTTTTAAGTTTTAATACAAGTGAAATAAAACTATTGAAATTCTGGTTCGAAATTATACGGAGCTTTTAAATTTGACAGTCAGAAACATCGAATAAAGTGCAAGTCGCTTGTCTCGATAATTGTCGATATTAGGACTTTGATGTTATACTTCACGTCTCATAAATTAAGCAGGAATCTACCAGTAAAGTCTTGTACACCCTGTACATCAAGGCTCTGTTATCTCTGGCTCGGACATTCATAAATCGATACCTTTTCCTCCGTCGAGAACCTTCGCCAGTGACGGAGTTGAGATGATAAATTATACAGTGGCGAGGTTTAACTAAATATATAGTAAAAATAATAATAGAGCCGTTCCGGTCGTAAAAAATAAAATTGATTTATTTCATTCATTTTGAAAAATGACGGCGCCCCCCGCCACCATACACGAAGCGAAATAAATCTTCTTGTAGTAATACACTCACACAAAATTACATACAAATCTTCGCTTTTTCATTTTTATCATTTTTCTATTTGGGTTTCAGAAGAATGTCTCATTTTTCGTTTATTATCAGAATTAATTTATGAAATTGACTGCTATTCACAATAAGCACATATAAACAATGAACATTTCTTGATATTAACCCTCGTAGTTGTAACCCCTCGCCGTGTCATTCAGTTCAATTTCGGGAGCTGTGACATCTTGATTACCAATATACACTGAATTATTATGTCCAAAACATCCTAAACCGTCCGGGATGGTGCAAGAACAATAGCCAATGACGTATTAAAGTTTTGCGAAGCTAAAAAAGCAAATAATGGACGGATATTACCGTCTGACAGTTTGGCAGATAGAGCGTCCGCCATCACTGGTTCGTTTCTTTAGTGTTACCCGACCAAATTTCTATTAAAGGCTCTGACACCGGTCACCGGACATTCTGTACATTATGTATTGTGTAATAAATTAACACCCTGGCAACTTCTGTTACGCGACATGAACGCCCTCCCTCGCACGCCAATTTATAGTGGTACGTCTATAAACAATGTCACTGGGCACAAGCTTTATCTGCTGCACTAATTCGGTTGATAGAACATTCCACTTGTCTCTGGTAAAAATTTCGCGCTGCTGCTACACCGTGCTGATTCGTAGTTCTCTATCTGTTCGCCCGGATCTATGGTTTTCGCATCTGTTAAAACAAAATTGATTCGTCGGCGCAGCCATGACTTAATTTATAAGGTCCTGATTACCAGAGCCTTCTGGTATATTCGAGTATTTGACTGGATTTAAAATATTGTAAAATCATTCAAAATGTGTCACATCAGTATTATTATTATTTCCAAACTAAGCTAAACAATTGCGCTGTTAAAATGTAACTAATTTGGTGGTCTCCTGGAACGAAGCTCCACCACTAGATCATTAATGAGTGTCTTATTCACTAGACCAATAAGCTACATATTAAACTGTTGAGTCGGTCACGATCAAAGATGAAGATTTCATATATTTTTTTTAAATTTAAAAGGCTCTGTTTTTAAAAATAATACAGTTTTACTAAAAATACGAGTGTAAAATCTTTACATATTTATATTTATATGTACGTATTCAGTTTTGGCTTAAATTACAAAATATGTTTTTATATATGTACACCTTGCTACCGAAAACTAATACACATTGTACTGTATTTACAGCAGATTAGATAGCGATTGTTTATATTATATCATATATTACTAAACTCATATTATTTACTTGTACCATTATAATAATGAATCACTCAGAAGTTTTATTTTATTTTCGTTTAACCCTTTCTCAAACTCCGCTTCTATTATTCTAAACTTTCGAAGCGGAAATTAACGACTTATAAGAATTCTCAACTTAATTGTATGAAAAAATCTGTATTCTTAAGCCCGTAATAATGTCTTTCTCAAACTGCTCAGACAACAATGAATAATAATACATCCTTTCTACAGCAAGATCTATAAATTGTTAAGTCTACTTTTATTTATCTCTGTGCAAATTTATTTGAAAACATGTTTTTGAAAAAAGATAATTTTAATTTAATTATTAAGGTAACAAAAATATATTCAAAACATAACAATTAAATAAAAACTTAAATTACCTAAGACGTAAATATCTAACATGTAGTTGTAATATAATTAAAAACGTTCATACCAATATTAAATTTTCTGCATCGTTATATCTAAAAAATTTATATTATAAGGTTTTGATACATTTTTGGATACACAAAATTTTCTCTTGGAAGGCTTCGGATTCGATACATTACTTAAAGCCCTCGAGGGTGGTTCTAAGAATTCTCTATAAATATAAATCAAATTCAAGTCTCACACGTATTTAATAATATATTATCTGGGTATGAACGATAGAGTGAGGATGGCTGTGTAAGCGTGGAAAGGGAGGAACGATATTTTCCGCTAATAATATATAGGTATGTACATAATTATATAATAGTAGATAGACTTAAATATAAATAACTCGTATTTCGCAGAGGATGTACGTAAAAATTACGATGAACTATTTGCAAGAGCAGATGAGGGAATGTCTAGTATCTACTTTTAATATTTATGAATTTTATAAACATTAACTTTGTGATTTATGAAAATTGTAATTTAAAAAAAAAAAATATCTTTTACGGTTATTTTTTAAAATGAAAGTAGGGGTAAGCAGTGAGCAGGCACGAACAGTTAGTATATATACTTTTAAGTAAGAATATGGTTTGGGGAAAAATATAATAAAATATTCTTACAGAATATATTATCAATATGTTACGACATATGTGGGATACAAAAGCAAAGTCAGCAATATCTAAAAAAAAATATTTTGAATGCAGGAGGACATTCTAAATTAATAATTCTCGATGACCGCAATAATTTTTTTTTTGGATATTGCTGCCTTTATTTTTATGCCCACATATATTATATTCAAATCCCGGTGGCACTCAAATATTTTTTTGATACGCAAATCTTTTATCATTCACATAGATATTTCCAATATCGAATATATGAAAGAAACTGATTTAGAACATATACCTAAAATGAATATTTTACAAAATTTGATAATGTGTGGAAGTTCTTGCAGCGGAATTGGTGGACGTTGCATTGTGTAAAGTGATCACTTAAGTCAGCTCATACAAGTCACTAGCCCTGGGCCACCATATTAAGACTTCTATATACACATTTTCCATATAAATAGCTTCGTCTCTGTGAGACTTATATAATTTATATAAATTGATATTTATGCCAGATAAAATCCCAATAATAATAAATCCGTTGTCTTTGTGTCTGTCTGTAACTTCCTGGAACGTCCGTAATTTAATTTATTTTTTTATTCATTTATTAATTTTTTAATTAACAATAATTTTTAAATTTGAGAAAATATATATAAATATTTTTTTTAAAGTTTTTTTTATTGTGTTTTGAATAAATAAATTCTTATTCCCCGTTCCCCCTTTACCCAATACTCTCCCTACAATATATTTTCTATACACATCCACACCGTTTGACAGATCTTACTCAAACTTTGCATACTTATTCTTTAGGACCCGACCAAACGTACGTCATTTTTGATGGATTACAGCTAGAATTATTATAAAAATACTGTTAGCGTACCTTCATTCTAGCGATCAGAATAAATAAATAAATTTGCGAGTAACTTGTTGGTCTTGTGGTTAAGACTCTCGCCTCATGATCCAAAGGTCGCATCTCACTCCAGACAAGCAAGTTTTAGTCCTATTTTCATAGCCCAAGCGTTCAACTTAATTTGAAAATAGTAAGAATATTGATGTGACACGAATTCCGTGTTCGCATCTCTATTTAAAAAAAAAAAATTGTCACAAAACACCTTGTAATGTTCCTAACATATGCATTTTTTTATCTTAAGTAACAGTTCTCAAACCATACGAACCGACCATAGTAACAGCTTCCTTGAAAAATGTAGAACCAATGGGAACGTCTCGCATGTACACCTTTCTAGATTGTTTAACCAGAATGAAATACATAATTAATATGTAACGCAAATACATCATGGTTATTCATCATCATAAAGCTGTATATGAACTACGCCTGTATAAGTACTTCAATTTTAATATTCATCCGGTTTCGAAAAAAGTTATTTTTTTAGTTGTACACCCCTCAGAATGTTAAAAAATAATCACTTCTTTAAACACAGCAAAATGATTTTGTGATGACATTAATAAAATAAATAATTAATAGTTATAAAAATAATCAAATCATACAATTGTTTACTAAAATATAAGGAGAAAATAATTTATTTCGTAACCGATTACATAAATGTCAAAAACTCAAGTGGCCATATAAACAAAGTGAATAATAAATTTGATCGTAATAAATTCATACAAGTAGTGGGTATGTTTTTTTAATGTTGAACATTTTAGAACAGATAAAAGTAAATGTGCAGCTGGGGGTTTTAATTACATTTCCAATCATTTACATTTCCGGATATACATAAATGTGGCGTTCTATAACACACCTGCCTATCCTTAATGGGATCAGTCATCTGACTTGTTTACGATGTTTTCGATTCCACAACGCCAGGTTACCCTCACCATTCACCCCTTCTGTTGAACACATCACATGTACAGCCTCGTTCGTATCGCTTTTCTAATTAACCCTCAGTACGCGGTAATAGAAAATACCCACGATTTCAACTCATATTTGGTTTTAAATAAATTAAATAATAATGAAAATAAATGTATAGAGAAAAAATATTTAACTAGCGTCAATGGTATAGACTTCGATGGTCGGTGCAGTGGTCAAGGAGAGAATGGTGTATGTTATGTCGACGGATTGCGTAACCATAATGACTTTCAAATAACTATTATCATATCCTCAAAAATAATATGTTATCATTCAAAAATTACGAACTTTTACGATTGCATTTCAGTTTTACATCAATTACATAGTTATTTTAATGACCTAGCTGTATGTACATCAAAACACACAATTACTTAATTCTCTTCTACAATTTTTTATATAATGCCCAAGTGTTCTTGGAAATATAGCGTAGTGCATCGTCTTGGTTACGTTACTGATGGACATTGTTACATAGAGAATTATGTTGTTTTAATTTGGTTATGTCATCAGGTGCATCCAAGTCACAAGGCTTATCCAACCTGACCATCATCTTTATCAGACAGCTTCACTTTAACCAAAGAATGAATTAAGAAATAATTATATTTAGTTGGATTAACTTTCAATAGATTAGTTTTTACTAGTTATTTCTACGCGCAAATATTTTAATTGGTATGAGCTAAAACATGAATTTTATATTCCTCGTTTTATACGTAAATATAACAATTTTGATGGGTACGTAAGCTTGTTCTACATGGCTGAAAGAGGGTTAAAATATCGCTCGTAAATGTTCAAGTCCTTGGCAATATTATATGCGCCGTCGAATTTGCGGCCTTGCATTCTCTGGCGAATCTTACGAAACGAGGAATTAAAATTTGAAATGGCGGATGGTGTAAATAATTCAATTTAAAATTCATCTTCGCACTCACGTGTGTGCATTTCAGCGGCCGGGAAATATTATAATATCTACCGCGGCGCTCTCTAAAATTGCATTTTTATGATTAAAATATTTTAATACGCTTGTGGGCGTGGCCCGCTTAATTACATGAGTAAAATATGCACGCGGCCATCGCAATATCACGACTAGCCTGGTTGCAGCTCTGCAAGCAAAAAAATATTATTTTACGTATGTGGCCAGGCTTGCGCAAGTAGGGGAGGGTAAATTTTTATCTGAAAAATTAACGAATTTTAGGACTAAGTAGAGTTTAGTTTGAAATAAAAAAATTGAGTAGTCGCAAATGATGTGTAAAATATTTTCTCAGTAATTCTTTGTTCGCTTACAGCACTTTGGACGAGTCGGTAAAGAAGTCTGCAGCTTCCCACGAACCGAGCGTTAAGATATTACACATAAAAAAATGACAAAACAATTTATTTATTCATACTCGCAGAGTACGAAAAAAAAGGTTGAAATTGTGTGAAAAAAAAACATGAAAAATTGGTTTCGAATCAAAAAGAAGGGTAGATAGCATTAAACATACATGTGAATACATATCGCATAAAACAGCCCTATATTTGAAAAGTATATGATAAATAAACAACTGGTTTTATAAATATTTTTCCTTGAAAGGTTCAAATTGATTTACAACCAATTTTTGGTCAGAATTAAAAAAAAAATATTTTACATTTTTTTTTGTAAACCAAACTTATGCTTTATTATATTATTAGTTAGATATTATTATTACTATAATATATATTATAGATATTATATTATTAGATAGATATTAGAAATCAAAATTCAATGTAACCCTAATTTATCGAATTTTACATTTTCTTCCGACGCCTAATCTCAAAGTTTAATCCTTGTTGAATCTATCGAATAAAATTAATAAATTCGAAGTCAGAACGTTTTTCATTCCTACTTCCTTTTTATAAATTAGTCCCATTAACCGAGCATAAAGATGCACACATAAAAAAATTAAATACGAAAATAAAATTTAATAAAGAGAAAACGCTTTATTATAATTTACAAGAATATACTTTGTTTACACCACTAATTTGTTGAAAATACTAACATGTTTCGGGGCCAATGGTCCCTTCATCAGGATATAGAGTTGAAAAACTAGTAAACTATCTAACTAACTATCACGCCGTTTTCCAGAGGGAAATTTCTTACGAATAATTTTAAACAAGATAAATCTCTCATTGAGGGCGGATTGCCTATTTATAATATGAAAAAATATACAACAATACAAATATTGATCAGTAAATCTCTGATATTACATAGATGAAAACTTTGAATGATTTGAATTCTTTTGAACGAACGTACAACGTATAAAAGTTATCATTAAACATTAAACAAAATTTATTATCGTGTTTATTTTTTTAAAAATGTGCCCTCAAGAAGTCGTTTTTATCCTGATATTTTATATAAGAATATCTTTTCCAATCATCCAATCAAAGAAGAAGAAGAAAGAATTTATATAAGAATATAATCAAATACATTTTTAATAATGTTAAAATAAAAATGATGAGTGACGCAAATCAAAAAATACAATTTAAAATTGAATTCATCACAAATCATTAAGTATACGTGACACAGTACTACCGCGCGTGTGTAGAGTCCGCAAATTATAACCAAGTTTTTAAACTCTCGAAAATATAATAAGAAATGTAATAATTTGGCTTACTTTTTGGTCAAGTGTTTTGGGAGTTCGGGTCTCAAACCAGACCAGCAAGATAGTCCTATTTTTTATGGCACTGCCGCTTTGGTCAGTTTGAATTTGAAAATATTAAGAATATTGATGTGACACGCATCCCGTGTAGGTACCTCTATTTTTTTTTTTCAATAATGTGTAATTTTCCGTAATACCTTTCCATAATGTATAGTAAATGACAACAATCGCATCACCCAAAATGTATTTAAAATGTAGACACGCTTTATCACGGTTTAAAAAATATTCGTTTAAATTTTTTTTATTATTATTTTATTGATATGAAAATATGGAAATGAATGTCATACAGAGGAAGTTCAAACTGCATTTTTTCGCACAGAAAATGCATTGTACATCCATGACACAAATTTAAAATTGGGAAATGATACGATGCTACGTGTTTTCTATTATTTTATGAGCAATGGAATCATGAACATTCTTTGAAACAATGCTAGCTTAACTTCTTAAAATATGAAAAAACACAGTAACTACTAATAATAATATGCTGATCTGGATTCCAAAGAACAAGTTACTTCTGAGAACAATAAAACCCCGAAATTTTATTATTTTTGACATATCATGCATGACTCATCGAAAAAACGCCAAATCAAGGCAAAATCACGAGCAGAAGAGGTCCTGGAAGACAAAGGACATAACTAACTAACTTACCATTACGCCGTTTCTCCACAGGTATGGCATAGAGGATGAAGCGCCACACTTTTCTGTCGTGATGCACGACCTTCGCCTCATCCACATGAGTACATCTTCGTACGCAAACTCAAAGATTTTTGAAACTCGTAACACGTTCATTCTTCCATTATCTGGTTAACCTGATCATGACAAGTCATCCACGGCCGCCCTCTATTTCTGATGCCGTCTACATTTGTGCCACATATATTTCTTGCTATTCTTTCAAATTCTATTCATTTTTTATAAAATTCTTTTTTTAATTCTATTCAATAATTCTATATCTAAATCACCGCGGGAGACCTCAATACGAGAGTAAAAGAACATAGCCGTTGACTAAAATATAATAATGAGAAATTATTCGCCAATCATTCTTTCGATAGTTATAAATTAAAACATCACCACTCGGTTCCACATAAGGGATTGATAAAGAATTTTTGAAACTTTTGAAAAAAGAAAAGAAAATTTTGGAAACTTCTCGTTTATGTATCCTGGGGTACTATGCCGTACTTTTAGACCTTTCTAGCCTGAAGAATACAATTTTAAATTGTATTTCTGTACGGATCAGACAGATCGTAAAAACATGGCATAATACCCCAGATGACACAAACCAGATGATTCTGAGTGGCCGTGAAAACCTAAGAACATTTTGGAAACTGTTGGAATCCTTAAAAATTCTGAGAAAATAAATAAGAATAAAATCACATTTCAGAACACGTCTCCGATCGTAGGCGTGTTCCCATTAACGACCAAATAAATAACCAAATGAGTAGACAACATTCTGTATTTAGGTTAGTTAATAATTACATCCGATGATCAGATGGACTGCTCCAGTCGAAACGTTAAACTTAACTTAAACAAAGTTTAGTGTAAATTATAATGCTAAGATCAACATTACTTTCTTTTCTAAATCTAATGTTTTGGGAAGTCCAGGGTCGAACTATTTAAAGTTGCTGTGAACAAAATAATGTTCGCGTTAGCGAACGTTAGTTTGATAACCGGACAAACACTATAAGAAGAAGGTCGTGCTGAAGCACCACTATAATCTTCTCAGATAGCAGGAAGCGAGGTGGTACAAGAGGCTATTTATTTGGGCGTGTTAATCACGAACACTGGGGACTGGGTAGGAAATTCGACGATCATAAATTGTTAGTAACATAAGTTACCGTAAAGCATCAAAGAAAATATGAAAGATATATACCGAATAAGCAATTCAAATTATGTTGGGTCACACATGTTTTTACAATGAGGGCCAGCTGTATCAACTTGGTGACGAAAATTGGACGTAGTTATGCATAAAGCAAGTATCCATTTGGACTGCTCATTACGATATCTGTATGTGCTAAAAACGTTCAAGCTCTAACTGATACAGTTTTTAGTAAATTCTATATTTTCTTACCCACATCATAGCCATAACCGTAATTAACTTTTTAAAATAAAAACAATGGTTTGACTATTTTCTGCGCCTTCAAATGTATAAATCTTTGTCATGCAAAAATATTTGTTTAAAACATCCATGTGCTATTGACGCGTTTTACAACTTTTTAATTCTACTGTTACTACATGATAATAATTTTATAGAAAACATCTAAGGAATTGAACGTTTTCTATGTTTTAGATAATACTTTTTACTTCATGCTTTATCAAATGATCGTAGAAATCACATAGAAAAAATAAGTACTATATTTCGTACATTTAGACATTTTGTAGAAATAATAATAAGAGATTCAAAGTTTAAACTATCGTCGCCAACAATCAAGTTGCTAATGTCAATGTTGTCAATCAATCCATATTGATACAAACGGCCTTTAGACGGTCTGGAATAGCAATGAGCTGAAATGTTATGCCTTTGAAATGTACCGCTGGAGATTCTCACTGGGATGATGAAGATCCGAAACATTAATACTGAATTGATGGCATTATATCTGACTGGAGAGACCCTGGAATTCTACAAGAGAGATACAGGCCTGAGATTTATACAGGTTTTATTATGAATGCTCATTGCGTGCGTTTAACATTGTATATATTACTATGAGATAATCAATAAAATGTAATTATATTTTATAGAAATGAACTTTGTTTACACCACTTTTTTGTTGAAAAAAATTCCACAATTTTCAGAGCCCATGGCTCCTTCGTCCGGATAACAAATGTATACTAACAAAATTAAATTTAAATTAAAATATTTAAAAAAAATTAATTTTTTTTCATTATATATTATATTTTTTCATTATACATAGCTATGGAAGAAAATATTTCCACCTTGAAGTAATTAATTATAACATTTATTTTGATAATAAAAAAAATTATCATTAATGACACTTATAAACAACATCACTAATAGTGCGTTGTAAACCCTAGGATTAATTTTGAAGGTTACAAAAGATTTCAGCACCGTAAACTTCATAAAAATATTGTATACGTCTTAATTTTCCGATATGGTCTCCACACTGTAGTGCCCAATCTAATAATAATAAACAAGTAACGCACAAATTTTCAATATAATTAATAATAATAAACTTTGTTTTCACCACCTAATTGAAAATATCAACATGTTTCAGAATCGATGGTCCCTTTGTCAGGATACAATGTATACTAACAAATAAAAAATATAAATCGAAGTACAGACAGTAAAAATATAAATTAATATATGAGAAATGAATTAATAATTACGTACGAACGTAAAAAAAATTAAAAGATAACTATTTGTAAAAAGGACCTTAAGATTTGTTATTTTTTAATTGCAGATACCATTAGTAGACATTATTCGATGGAAGGAAAATGGTAAATTTTACATTAATCATCAAAATTATTGCTAATAATTATTTCAACAGTCTAGATCTAATGATAATTAAACAGTTTTCTAATTCTCAAGGAGTAAATTCCTGCATCGCGACTTCAGTGACATCACATCCATGCTAAGTGCATTTCACATGCTAAGACTATGTAGCTCTCGGGGCACACTGTACGCTCTTTACTTCGCGATGGTTGACTCGGTTATCAGTTATGGCGTGAGCAGTTATGGTCTTACCTATAAAACATACATTGATAAAATCAAACAGTTACAATTAAGATTTCTAAAACTTATGGTAGATAATAGAACCAAATGTATGTACAAGGATGATTATAATAAATTATTCAAAGTATGCAAAATATTACCAATTGACCAAAAAGTAAAATATAATATAATACTAGAAGAAATGATAAATAATATTAATATACACACTGACACGCACCATAACTATGCAACCAGATCGACAGGACGAACAATGAGAATACCAATCACTAACAACGTGTATGGCGAAAGGAAAAGAGAATATATTGTGCCAAGAATCTTTAATAAATTAGATAAAAAATTCTTTGAGATGATGCAAGACAAAAAAACTCCATTGGCTTCAAAAAAGTACAAGCTAAAAGAATATATATTAAAGCTATGTACCTAATCTTACATTAATTTATAATTACATATCATGTATCACTTGTAAAAAAATATGCAACACTCGATAATAACCTACTATCTTCATTATAAAATAAAAATTATTGTCAAATATTGAAGGCAACCATGCCGTAAAACTGCTGTGCAGTTCCGCATATGTTTGATGTAATAAATATTTAAAAAAAAAAAAATTAATAAATAAAATAAAAAAATAAACATGTTCATCGACCATTTAAGCTGGAGATTTTCAACACAAAATTTTCTCTCAGGCAGGGATTTTGCTCTGTGAGATTCTTTGGAGTGAAAAAAATATCGACTTTCCCAATTGGAGAGAACTATAGACCCGTCACCCACCATGAATTGAAGATTCGATATATCGAGCATGCCATGAATGTCTGTACATACTGTAAAAATATTGCTTCATTTTGTAACAATTTGTGGTGATGTCTTCCGTCGTCTCTGTGGAGGGCTTCCTCATTCTCATGCGAATCTGGCCTCGCCGGCAGAAGCAACCATGTATAAATTCCGTTCGAATCTGTAAACATATATTCATTTCTGCATTACCTTGTATATAGGTACCTTACTGCTTATTATCTCAACACAACACTCACTCATTCATAGAACACCGAAGGGAGCCAAAATGCCAGAGGCCGTTCTTCATACTATACTCACACACCTACATTGGCGATATTTATTATATGTAACCTCTAAATTTGTTTCCTCTACCATATGAAATCCTCTATAATCTGTGTTACATAATTTAAAAAATTGTATATTTTTATTAATAATTTTATTTTCTTGTTTTAGGTAAGGAAGTTTCATTGACAGTCTCCGATACCTATCGTTCAACATGCGCAAGGCAAGTCTTCTTTCGATTTATTGATAGATATTAAGGCAATAAATACAGTGTCTCGTAACTAGTCGCAAAAACTTCGGAGGAGTCTTCTTCATTCAATTTTGAATAGTAAACAATCTTTACACTTGGGGTGTCAAAGTTAGCATTTTTTCCCAACATTTCTGACTTATTTTATAAAAAAATGTTGAACTTTCACTACAGCAACTCACATGGAATGTTAAAAATTCATTTGTTTTAATACAAATTAAATAAAATGACAAAAATCTTGCAGAAATTAAATAAAGAAAATTGGAAGGTTTTGTCATTTTATGATTTTTTAATATTCCATATAAGTTACAGTAGTGATAGTCCAATGTTTTATAAAAAATGAGAAATAAATATTGAAAAAAACGATGTCGAACTGTAGACATTTCACCCAAAGCGTTAGTAATATTTCCTATTCCAAATTTAAATGAAGAAGACTTCCCAGAATTTTTCAGTAGGTACTAGTTACGAGATACCAGTAAATTACCATGTCAGAGAGCGAAAAATTACTGACGTGTTTAAAAATAGCTAGTACTTAACACTATCGTGTTTTGTTGAAAATAATATCCATTTGATAGGGTTCAGTAACCTCCCCTGACGACTGGAATCACCTCCTATTTTCTGCGGCGATGACCGCATTTTTAATTAAAATAATTAGCGGCCACTCCTTTGTGTAACCTACATACTGACGTACTTGCAAGCGTGGTTAATTAATAAGAAAATGTACGCGTGTGAAAGCTTATATAAAAAACATAATTTTTCTGACAGAAGCACGGAGGAAGATTGAATGACATTTTGTTATTGATGGAAAATGTAGATACAGCTTAATTTTAAAGGTAAAAAATTAAAATCTGATAATTCAATGGGATAAACTTAATGGTAGAACATTTCTATTTTTGGAATTATGAAAAATACGATAAGTCTCTTTTAAAGAATAATTAAGAAATTGAAGCATATTGGATATAATTATGACATTAAAACATGACTTTTACATGAACGTATATTTTGAAAAATAAACGATATCGAATATACATATATAATTAATAAGAATATATTTTGTTTTCACCACTTATAGAAAATACCGCCATAAAAATCGAGATATAGACAATTACAATTGTCTATATCACGATTTCTATATCAAATATGAATTGTGATTGAAATATGTATTTTATTTCGATTTTTTTCGAAATATAAAAAGAGACAGACGAAGATAGGAAGTAATAACGGTTAGAGTCCATTTTTGTTCAAAAACAAGACTGTGATGCCATCTTGTAAATTTTAAAAAACGAATTGTAGCGTGGATTCGCTCGGGGAAAGAAAGAAAGATCGCTTGGGAAAAGAAATATCGCTGCACTGGGAAAATAGAGGGCAAACAAGTGAGACTCAATGGAGAAGAATCAGGTTCCTTGCGCTGACAACTAGAAAAGGTCGGAATATTTTTCTACATTTCAAAATATGTGTTATCTTGTGATCTTTGCATTTTCTTGATAAAATGCGTTTTTCAGATAAAACGACTACTTAGGAAGATTTTTTAATTTCCTCGTATACAAGATAAATGACTTAAAACGTAAAATTTTAAATTTTCACACGAAGCAAACACATTGTTGTGAGACGTAATATCTTTAAATAAAATATTACTTTTTTGACACCACTTTATTGATAATAATAAATAGAGTGGTGTCTAACCCAGTGATATTTTATCTAAATACGTAAAATTTTAATTGCTCAACTTAGCGAAAAGCTTCTCTGATAGTTATTTCCAGTCATCCTTCATATGTTTACGTAAAATTCACGCTTCAATGTACTGCGCACCCCTTAATAGAAGGGCAATAGAAGTGTCAGACACTAGGCGCTGTAGTACTAACGGGGCCTACAGGCTTCCGCCTGCTTTTGCCTGTACGATTTTTTTCTGATTCCTCTACATGCGGCTAGACCGCCTAATCTAATACTGCAATTACATCTGCTCTATAGCTTTAACACTTTTACTAACTACCTTATTGTATAATAAACATCAGTCATTCAACTCGACGAAATCTATTTGTAAAAACCACTTTTTTTGATTTGTTTCTACTTACTGGCCAAATACTTTGTTATGAATATGATTTTTTACCGCAATCAACTTGTCTTGATATTATTACATCATATGTACATCAACAGGGCTTTTACGCAAGCTTTGAGATTATGGTTCATAAACCATGACATCCCGAATTTGACTGAGCGCGTCAATTCGCGCCACTTACGTAACGTTCTTGCGGTCCGCGAAGCGAGGCGGGTGTTGCTAATCTAACCATGGTCCTTTGTTTTATGTCTATTTTTATGACGGTCGGATTTTTGAAAATGCACCCCGTATGTTGAATTGATTTAAATGACATTTTCGGAAGCGACAGTACTGCTGGCATCCTTACCCAAAGCCACTCTAGAGATAACATAAGATTCGTATGTTCAGATTTCAGTATTGCGTTTTCACTTTTCTTGTGCTGTTTTGTTCATTTTGCAGGTTATTCCACACGTATCATTAAAAATTCATAGAAAGGAAAATATAGTAAGTACAAGAAATACTGTGATGGAATCTTCGTTCAAAGAACAAATAAGAAAGTCACGGTATAATTAGATACACATAAGATACACAAGTGTGCGATACATTAATACATTATTTTATATTTACCCATGGCGATATCAAGACTTCATTTTGTAAAAGTATAATTTCCTCCACTACGCTACGATTCAGACGGCTTTATGAACAATTTTTATGGGCAGCAAAAGCCGCATTTCTCATTGGTACCAGACGCAAAATCCATTTTCGGGCACAGAAATTTAGATGTTACTTATTTTACCTTACAACATATTTAAATACGTATGATTTAAAAAAAATAGATTGAAAAGTATTAATACGGGCGTTCCGCCTTTCATTATAGGCAAACTCAAAAATTCTCCAACAATGTCTATTCACGCTTTCTTTGTAGCATTGTGCCAAGTCTTCATATTTTTCTCTTTTGTCCTGTTGTACACCTATCGTCAGACACACAGCACAATCACGCACCATCTGTCGCATGCTCGTCGGATATTAAACGACTCCTGTCCTGTCCTCTTTCAAATTAGGTTGTACCCGGCTAGGGCTGCGAGATGTTTTTTCGGGGTCACCACCTATTTTTTAAAAACGAAAAAAATAATTATTATCTACAACATATTTATGTCGAAATTAATAGGTATAATATTAGGTCCTTACATATGAAATTGGCGTTTAGTATGGGAGGAACATAAAGCCGATTTTTTTTATTATAATATATTTATTTAATCAAAGTATGTACCATTGCTATCTATGCACTTTTGCCATCTCATAGGTAGTTCATCGATCCCTTTACTAAAAAAACCATTCGGACGGGAATCAATAAAATCTTTGAAGGCGGTTTGGACTGCCCCATCGGATTTGAATTTTTTCCTTAGCAAGAAGTTATCCAAATTTCAAAAAAAATGGTAATCTGTTGGGGCAAGGTCCGGAGAGTACGGTGGATGTCTTAGACATTCCAATTTAAGCTCCTCTAATTTGGTAGCCGTCTGTTGTGCAGTGTGTGGTCTAGCGTTATCATGAAGCAGCAGTGGCCTAGAGCGATTAACCAGCCTCGGTTGTTTAGCAGCTAGCTTTTCCATCATGTTTGCAGTGTGCTGACAATAGACAATCTGCCGTACCTCGTTTGGCCAGATTTTAAGAAACTGTAGTGAACACACCAGCACTAGTCCCACCAACGCTCACAAGTAACTTTTTTGGAGTCAATTTTCGCTTGGGGCATGGTTTGGCTGGTTCGGCAGGGTTCAGCCATTGCGATGAGCGCTTCCGATTATCGTACAGGACCACTTTTCATCACAGGTAATGATTCGATTTAAAATCCCTTCATTATTGTGCCGGTTGAGTAATGCAACGCAGCAGTCAACGCTCGTTTGTTGATTTGCTTCACTCAATTCGTGAGGTACCCACCTTTCAAGCTTTTTCACCTTATCAATTTGCTTCAAGTGGATTAAAACAGTTTTATCACTAACACCGCAGCCTGCAGCTAACTCGGATGTGGTTTGCGATGGATCCGCTTCCACAATAGCCTTCAATCTTCATTATCAACTTTGGTCTCCGGCCGTCCACGGGGCTTGTTCTGCAGGTCGAAATTTCCAGAACGAAAACGTTGGAACCAAAAACGCACTGTGTTTTCTTTTGCGGCACCGTCACCATACACATCATTAATTCTTCGAGCCGTTTCTGCAGCACTGGTGCCACGGTGGAACTCGTACTCGTAAATAACGCGATATTTCAAGTTTTTCATTTTGTAAACTAAGTGACGCAAAGAAAAAAACAATTGAGGAAAAAACAAATGAATTATAATTTTCAAAACACAAATACATGAGTAAATAGCTGTATAAATTTGGATTTGGAATTCCTAACCAAAGAGAAGATATTTGAGATCAAATTTGCCAGTACGGTAAAACGCCAATTTCATATGTAAGGACCTAATATAAGCTTTTCTTATATCCTTAAGGATATAAAACAACTAATATTTTATGTAATTAATAAGTTTTATACAATTAATTTTAGTTCATTTATAACTTGAAATTTTTCTACAGTTCTTATTTTATGTAAGTAGGTACATATATTATTATCAATTAAATTGAGATGACTGTAAAGCATTTCATATAGGTAATACGCCAAGTAATTTTAATGTGAGATTAAAAAAACATTTTAGATCTTAATAAAAGTAACTTCTCATAATTCTCGAACCATATTTCGGAAACATGACACACTTTTTAAAAGGAAAGCGGTGTTGAGATTCTTCTTACAAATAATAGAAGCCTTTGATTGGATAACTTAGAAATATTAGAAATCAAGAAATGTCTGAAGACTAAAACCAGTATAGTTAATAATCAATTAAATTTTACGAATAGCCCGTTGTTATTGTAGCCCATATATTCCCCATTTTCGTGTGTACCTACTTGTAAATTACCCCCACCATAACTGAGGGTACGTTAAAAAATTAACCTGTTAATCAAAATGGGTAACGGATAGTTAATAGACGTCTGTTATGACGAAGATACAGTTGTGTCCAAACCGATAGACGTAAAATGCTAGTGGTTTATACAAAGTTTTTCATACGACTACGTGTCACATCAATATTCATACTATTTTGAAACTAAGCTAAACGCTTGTGCTATGAAAATAGGACTAACTTGCTGGTCTGGAGTGAGGTTCGAACCCGGATCCTGAGGCGAGAGTCCTTATCTAACCTAAACTAACCTAACCACAAGACCAACAAGCTTCTCTTAAAATAAATATTATTTAATGTTTTTTTTTTCTATTTTTACTTTGTAATTATTGTAATTATTAGCTTTATACTCAACTTTGAGTTGAACTGCAACTTAAAATTTCTCGACTGTTCGATTTTAAATTGTTCATTTAATGTTTTGTTCTTCTTTAGTGTTATCATTTTTAGTTATCTTTAAAAAACCACATCGCCATTATTTTTGTTAATAGTGCTTTGTACCGCACAGAAATTAAATAAATAAATATGTCAAAGGTAGACGACCACGATGCAGTTTGATGATTACTTTTTCTTTCATTTCTTTTTTTTTTTTTTTTATATTTATTTAATATTAAAACTACATTTAAATCATAATACATTTGTCTATTACAATCTACTTAGATACATTTTATTTTATTGCTTTGCCTCTCCAAAAATGAGACTTGCTCATGTGCTTGGTGAGGGGCTTACACTTTTAGTTTATTTTGGATTTGGCTTATTTGTTCCTTAGCTATATGTCTTGTTATGCATTGTCAAATTGTATCGATCTAAAGTGTTGGTTTATTTTTTTCTTTAATTGTTGTAAGTCATCGATTTTCTTAATATCTGTAGGTAGGTTATTGAAGTTTTTTATGCCCAAGTATATGTAGTTTTGTTGACACAGTTTGGTATTATATTTTGGGATTTTAAAATTATTTTTGAATCTTAATGTGTTTATTTATTTTTATTTATTTTATTTTATTTATTGACACTGTATACCGCCCTCAAACAAATAAGATACGGGCCTCAGTGCACCTCTACAGGTCTCGGACATGGATTACTCTCACTGCTGACTTAAGTCTCAGTCTCAGCTATCCTAGCTATCCAGAAATCCAGTTCCATCCATCGTTGTAGCACTCTTCAAAGCCCACTTCATCCTAAAATTATTCCAAGGCTGCTGCTTTACCCTGTGCAATACATACAAGATCATCGGTGTTTTGGACATTGAAAAGCAAATACATATTTTTCATAGCTCAGCACCACAAAAATCTGTCTAAAAAATATTAATTTTGCCTAATTAAAAGTGATAAACAAATCAGATTTCAATATACTCCTACAGGTTGTAAAAGAGCCAGTGAGTCCACAATACTTTGCAGGTAGATTCCTGCCCAAATTATTAGTCAAAATGTTTCAACATAAATGTCCTTATACTAATAGGTTTTTTTTCAATATTTCTGACTTATGTTCTGTAAAACGTAGTACTATTTGTAAAGTGACTTAAATCTAATATCACAAAATCATTTCGATTTAATACAAACCAAGCAAAATTATTAAAACTTTACAGAAATTTGAACCGGAATATAAATGGCAAATTGATTTATCAGCTAATGAGTTTCTCTGTTTTATAAACAGAGTTGTTTACTCTGAATAAATATGCGTAATTAGAGCTCAAAACCCCATTTCTTTAGATTATTTTTTGAGTTATTCATCCATCGTATTCACATGGACTTTATTCCTATGAATACCGATGTATACCCGAGATAATATAAATTAAAATTATAAAATTTTGTACCTTTGCTCTAAATTTTTACAAATGTACCTATGCTTTTTGCCCGTTTTAAGTCCATAATATTTATAAACGATATTGACGTATGCATGATATATTGCATTTACATTATTAATATATACGGTATTCTCTAATTAACGTATTAAAATAGTACAAGTATCCTCTCTTGGCTCTACAACCCCTGAAAGGTATTGGTCTCCTCAAGAGTCTTCCTTCACTTATTTGGGTTTAGTGCAGCTCTCCCCAATTCAGAAAAAATACAACAAGTATGTTAAAAAAAATAATAGCATAATTAGGTACTGTATTTTTATTCATAGAGAGATCGTTTTTAATCAAAATATATTATAGAAGTCTTACAGAGACCAAGTTATTAATTCCTCGATACTCTAGTCAAAAATTAGAAATATCATTCCCAATGGCGACATCTATAACTGTTTCATGGGAATGACGTATTTCAACCATAGATAACGTTACTGATAGTTTGTATTGAATAAAGTAAAACGAGGTAGGTACATAAATACCGTATATACTACAACTTTCTAAATTTGAAAGATGTGGTGTTCGATCAAGGGTGGAATTGTGAACGTTACTTTTGTAAAGTAATTTACTAAAGCCAGCCATACAGTAGGTCGTAAGCCCTGTAAACGCTTAAAGACTTGCATACCTATTTCCCTTTTAAAAAGCTTCGTCTATGTGAGACGTCTGTAATAATGTCAAAGGTAAACAAGAAAACTTTACCAAAAACGATTCGTAAAATAAATATATTACATTTACACGGATCCGTTATTAATTATTTCTGTGATACCCAGTCCTGGATATTAAATGGGTCTGAATTCTGAAGGGTCTTTTCGGACATGCTACCAAATATAACGGGTCCTCTGACAACCCTATTATTTAACCAAAGTAGGTTTGTTTTTGACCCTGATTATTTATATTATTCACAGGGTTGGTCAAATTTACGGGACCGTGTGTGTTAATAACTAGGTAAATAATATTACATTACGCAAAATTTATTTGAGTGAAACTTGTGAGAAATATTATATATTAAATTATTTATTAATTTCTTCAAAAAGAGTAAAATTGAGTTGTGGTGACATTATTAATATAATTAATAAAAATGTACGTTCTTTTCACCACATGTATAGAGAAAAATATCAACATTTTTCAGAGCCCATGGCACCTTCGTCAGGATACAATGTATACTAACAAATTAAAAATCAAAAACCGGAGTATAGATAATCAGAATATAAAAATTATGTATGGGAAAAGAATAATAATTCAATACCTACTAACAAATTTAAAAGATGACTATTTGTAAAAAGGACCTGATTATTTATTACTTAATTTTTATTCATTTCCCATACATAAATTTTATATTTTGATTGTCTATACTTCGATTTTTGATTTTTACTTTGTTAGTATAAGTTGTATCCTGACGGATGAATTTGGCTCTGAAATATGTTGACAGTGGTGAAAAAAAAGTACATTTTTTATTATAATTATATTAATTCATTATGTTCGTCTCGTATTATTCATCACTGAAAAATATTAAAATGGATTATTATATAAGTACTGCAAAGGTTTGTAAATACAGGTTCTTATTTACACTTACGGTTAAGGGTATGTCGCAATATAATGGGGTGTGTCGTATAAGAATGGCAAGCAATTAATGAGCACACGTAATGCAGGAATGAAAATACTGACACGTTTAAACTGAGTTTATTCGATCGAGTTTACTTGGTTGATGCCCGAGTTAACATGGGTTAAATATCAATAATAAGTTAAGGCGGACTGCTGAAGGCGTCGAGGTTAACGCCGGCCGCACACTAGACGCGTTTTCGTACGAAATTGAGTAGTACGTATACGTACGAATACGCAAGTACATTCCTATTATCGTATCCTAAGACTTATCCCAAGTATCGAAGTAGTATTGAACTGTATACGATTTAGTAGTGCGTATACGTACGTATGGATGCGACGTCCGACACGATCCGGATTTGTTTGGAATTTTTTTCGATTTCGTACGATGGATATTGAAAAATTTCCCACACAGCGTTTAAAATATATTCAAATGTATCTTTGTTCATAAGTAGATAATCATGAAATTTGTAATTATTTAAGTCTGCCAATAATATGATGGAATTCATCCCTTCTAGTATATATTTCTTTCACCCATTCAGTTCTAAGATGACGACGACGCCGTAGCAGCCTACGAGTCAGAATAGAGCTTTCCGGAAGATACAGATTATTCGTTTGGCACAGACGTCATTGAAGAAATTAGAAAAGTAACTGATCGTGACAAACGTAAGACGCAATCAATGTTCGCGCTCAGTACGTACGAACATAATCGTGCGTATACGTGCGATAATAATTCGTATCCAAAGTGCGACCGGCCTAAGACAATTCAAAAACGATATATTCGAATTTCGTACAAGTTAATAAACCAATATGCAATCACGAGTCAATTATGTAGTGCTAGTCTAGTCTGGATTGATTCACTTTGGGTATATTCACTGTGACCTCCTTATAGTAATTTTACATCCCATTTAGCAAGGTCCATCTTACATTTCTCGTTATAATGCCATTAAATCATCTACGGCTTCGTATAATCCCTCCATTAGTCGGGAATTTCAGAGTATTATAGACGGTTAAAAGCTTTTTTTCTTCTTATTCTATATTCTTATTCATCTCGAGTAATTCAATATCACCAGAAGTGATACATCATTGGCCCGGGATTATTTTATTATGTACTAGTAATTTAATAGAAATGTCGATATTAATTTTGCCGAAAGTCCACGTTTATACTCCGAATAATTTTAGAGGTTCTGGATAAAAGTTTAGTTGATAAATAGGGCCCTTGACGACGCTGTTTGGGGATGCCTATTCCCGTTATCTTTCCAATTTTACAGACGCTTATAGAAAGTAAGATGGCAGGTTTAGGCGACTTAGATATTTCAGTTCTTTCATTGAAGTGATTACTTACGGTGGCAAGTCCAATTAAGATAGCAATTTGATAAGATGTTTGGTATATCAACGGAGTTTAAAATAGCAAAAAGTTTTTTGGCAGTTATTTGAGAAAATAATAGTATCATTCATAGAATGAGCACCTTGTCCAGAGGCAGATATCTTTAGGATCCTGTACTTTTAAATTCCATAATAAGCCCCTTCTCATCTATCATCATCATCATCATTATCCTATCGAAGGCGATCATATTGGTGATTACAACTGTATTCACTATACATACTTTAAGCCTCAGATCACCATAATTCTAAAATCTTAAAATTTACGAATGTATTAATTCAAACACAAACACTTGATTTCAATATTATCGATCGGGAATTAAATTATCACACCTCGTATATTTCACAACCTTTCTTCATTTTTATTTAAATTGAACTTACCTCGCACAAGTAATTACCACTTCCGAGTTTCTCCGACACTGTTAAGTGTCGGTACAAAGACACCATCACGGATCGCTGGTCGCGCCCCCCTCTGACCCCGGGGCAGGTAGTTTCACCCTCGCCCTATTGATAAAACTCTAAATAGCGGAAAACATCAGGAAAGAGGAGCTTAAATTATGTGGAGATAAAGGAAATTGGGTCGTAAAACCAGTCCATTGTTTTTAAATGGCAAATGCTTCAATAGAAAACCTTCAGAATTACTCAAATTGCCCTACTTAAGTTATTATTTCTCCCGGCGTACGATAGCATTCTTTGGTAAGCGGTCTTAAATATTTTCTTAAAAATATCTTTCGTTTTTCTTACGCCACGTTCCCGCGGGGTCTTCACCGACTAGCAGGGGCAGGAATAGGAAGCGAGAGAGAATGTTGTACCAGGATAAACAATGAATGTTTGGAGCGAGTTTGTGAGTCTCGCGAATCTTTACTCCTGTTGCAAGGAAGGCAGATGCTGTCAAGAGGGGCCCATAAATATTTTAATTTGTGGGTACTTCAGATCAAAGTATGAACGTTACATACAAGTAGCTACTTTTATGTCTATAAAACCGTTAATAAAGCGGAATTTACACTTACTCCACTTGTGGGGCGACCAGCAGGGAGGTGAGCGTGAATGTGAATAACACGAGTAATGTAAACACGTCACTCGCGCTGCCCATGCTTCTGCCATTGCTGCTGCCGGCGCTCTCTTTGTGGCGGTTCTTGTGTGGAAATCAATGGACCGGCAGCGCGAGCTTTGACGGCTGTCAACATGCAGATGGATTATTAAATTTATTTAATTCATACAATGTCATAGGTGGAATGCGAAATTAGCATATAGCGGCAATGTAAACACTCACTGCCTTCGACGCTGCCACACAATTATTTTGGAGAGTAAATACAGCAGCGCGAGGAGTAGTGGTAATGTCTAAGTATATTGCCCGGATAAGATGTATTCGTCATGCTCAAATTCATTCTCTTGTCCCGGTCCGAATTATTATTTTTCCGCGTAGAACCTTAAAGCAGTCTTGTCCAAAAATGTGGACTTCTGATTGCGAGTAAAAAATCTTTTATGTATTATAAAGATTTAATATAAATGATCACGATACCCAAGAATAAGCAAAAAATTTATTCACGTTTTCTGTTTACTTACCTATGACAAACAATTATCTTTGTACACTAAAAAGAAAATAATGTAATTACAGTCATTTTTATATTACACGTCGCGCGGCTGACCATATGTTCCGAGGCAATCCTGTTTATGTTTGTTAAAATACGTGGCAAGCGAGTGGATAACCATTCCAATAAAATAATTAAGTATACTTGTTGAGATGGACAGCTCCTCTTGAAATGATAGGAGTGACAAAATAACTCAACACGTGCGTAGTAAAATATTTGTTTAGTGCTGTCCCATTATCCCACACAAAATCTTAATAAATTTTATACTTATTTGTGGCAGTAATATTAATTTTATCATTTGTCACCTAATCCTAATTATTTTTGTATCCAAAAATGATTCTTCAATTCTATTTATCATATAAAATATACAGTGAAGTTGGGCAAGCTTTGGATATAAATTGAAAAAATCAGCGTTATCCGCCCTATTGTATGCGAAAATGACTAAAATGTAATTAATAGTTCAAATGGTTGGGCGCCAACTGCGAGAAAATGGCCGATAGCAACAACCTGCCTTTATTAGCGAAGCGTTATTGCCCGAGGAGCCTGAATACAAAGGGTTAACTATAATAAGCGTAGAACAACACAGTCGAACGTCTGCTCCCTTTGTCCGCAGTATAATGGACGCCGCCGGTAACGGAGTGGAGTGAAGCACCGCTGCTTGTTGAGCATTTTGTATAGCCGTCCGCACCAAGGATGATCTTCGAAAAAGGTTAATTCGCGCGTCGTTGCTGATTGATCTAGACACACTTATTATACCATTAGGCAGGAAATGGAACGGAAATACGAAAGCAGACTGAGTATCGCGGAAATTTGCTCATCAAGACGAAAGTTGTATATTCGAATAGGTTAATTCGTGAATCGTTCCTGATTGCTTGAAAATGAAAATATGAAAAAGGAAACATAGAAACAGAAAATGATTTTCTAAAAATTGTTTCTCTTTCTTTATTTAATGTTTTTGAGAGTCCGAAAAACTAATACTATAACTTGTCAATTATTTCCTATATTATTTCGTACCTATTACCCATTAATGTGCCTTATATAACAGTTTCGAAATGTTTTAAAATATAAGACGTTATGATAAATAGGTAAATCTGTTTTGCAACACGTCTGTTCAAGCGAAGACGTGATTATGATATGAAACACATGCACAGTAGTAGGGTGGGTCACTGTTATATGAAAAAAAAAATATTTCTATCTATTACAGAAAGAAAAAGGTGACAAATGTTAATTATTACATTCTGATAAGTTTATCTGCCTCCGGATTAAACCGATTATTCGATTGTTTTTTTTTTTCGGGGTAAAGTCCAATTACAGTTCCAACAAGTAACCGTTACTTCTTCATACATGGACAATCCATCGTTGTCAGATAGATTATTGTAACCTGGTCTGGTAAAAATTGCAAATTGGTCAAGAGCATCCATTGATACTGTTTGACATTTGTTGCAGAAGTGTTTCTGCGCTGTTTGAAATATTATTGTAATAATTATTCAAATATAATTGTTGTCTACATTTTTTTGTTTTAAAAGCTCATATTTTTATACAAAATTTGTAGGTATTCTGTACAGTCGATTCGGAGGCAGAATATGATATTGCATTTTATTGAAATATAATACGAAGGCTTAAAACATCAGTTGGTACCTTTTTCTTGCAGACAATAATCAGAAAAAAAATCATACTATGGTGATCCACCCACATAATTTCTACCTACATCAAAACAGGTATATCTGTTTACCTAGCGAGTTTTGTACCAATAGGTTTGCTAACATAATATTTTCTACCTGCATTGCTAACATAATAACATAAGAAGTTATATTTGCGTAATATACTTTCTTAATGATGTCGTCATCGTTGTTTGGCCTCATAGTCGAGGGTCCGCTCGCCTTCCAAAGTGTCTTCTCTATGTAAATGCGCTTCTTGATAATATGAAGTGTATGTAACTAATGTTTTAAGTTATCAAAATATCATGGAATATTATTCAACGGAGTGCTAACCGTCAGTTGCTGTCCATTTTCTTTTTCAGGTAAATTGATTTTTTTAAATATTTATTAGAGACACTAACAGGATAATAGGTACATGATACTCTAATAATAAAACATTATAAATGAAAACTATGCCTATTATTCCAATTACAAGTGTCTTCGGCACGCTCTAGTAACGTGTATTTTTGCATTTAAGTATATTTTACACGTACATTTATGTGTATTGTATATTTAGTGTTTGAATGTAATGCGATTAGTATTTAATAAATAATTGATTCAGGTCATCATTTAGAAAATTGATGTTATGTATGAGTGAGTTTTGAACGATGATAAGGTATCTACAAGAATATCAGCATCAATGTTAGGGTCAGCACAATACATATTATATGTGCGACACAACCTTGCTATGGGAGAAAAGTGACCAACATTATTAGTGTGCTGGCTTATTCTCCGGGTTTCTTATGCGGGGTTTAACATGCAAATTTATGTCAGATAGAGAAAGAGAACCAATAGCTCCGCTGAGAATCTTGTGTAGCAGAACGAGATCGGATATTTTCCGTCGGGACTCAAGTTTGTGCATCTTGAAAAAGGCAAGTCGATCTTCGTAGCTGTGAAAGTTATTGTGTTGACTAGCTTTTTATGACAAAATACATATAAACTTTTTTTGCACTCTCTCGATTCTGTAACATGTGTTGTATAACAAGGTGACCAAATAACTGACGAATATTCCAATATACTTCGTACTAGTGATGTATAGAGAATTTTTAGACTTTGAGGATTTTTAAAGCCTTGAGTAATTCTGGTGATAAATCCTAACATAGTATATTATTATGCTTTGTTTGTGATATTATCAAAGTGGTTTCTAAAAGTGAGATTAGAATCTAGCATGACGCCCAGATCCCTTATTGAATCGACTTTAGCGAGTGGAACATCATCCAGTTTATAAACAGATTCGATTTTTTGAATATTTTTAGTGAAACTAATACAGGAACACTTCTTAGCACTAAGTGACATTTTATTTACTTTACATCAATTTGCAAGATTGCAGTTAAACTAGCACGCTTATCTGATAAATTTAACTCCTCACCTTTTTTTAAATTTCTTGTATACAATAGTCTTCGTGAAATAATATTTATGTTGTAAATTATATTTGTATATCTTCAGTGAAGAATAGCACCATCAACTCGAGTTGAAGCTTTTTATTGGTCATTGTAACCGAGAGAGTTCGGCGGGCAAAGCGAGCATTGTACCAACGCCGTTAACTTGGAACACAAAGAAAGAAACGGGGCGGGGGTGGGGGTGAACCACCATTATTTTGTTACGCCGATTTCAATTATGGTGTTCTTTTCTATCTGCCCCTCTTCACTTCTCACGTTGTTGTATATCAAAGTTAATTAATCTCTTAAAAGATCTCGGCTATTCAACAATGCGATACGCAAAAGTCAGTAAAAGAAATTTAAAAAATAACGTCAAGCTTATGGAAGATTTTGTTTTTCACTTATCAAGTCTCAATCTGGCGTAATTCTCAAAGTAACATCGTCCGTCACTAACGCTACCAAGACGCTTCGCTAGATGGCGTTGTTTACGCAGCCTTAACTCGCCTAACAAACTTAAGGCTACAAGATGGCACTGTGTAATCGCTAACATAAATTCAATTTTCATTTGCATTTTGTGAAAAACTCAAGCAAATTAAGTAGAATTTCAGCAATTAGAGATTACATGTCATTTGGATTAATAGTAACGGTGAGTTTTTGCAACGGGTGTTGGTGAAAAAAATAATTTACGTACACGTAATATTGATTTCTTAACATATTAAATGTATGTTTTGGTACTCGTTTTGCTGGTGCTCGCAAGACGTGTCCAAAGCGCCTTAATTTTCTTTATATAGAAGCAGGGGTTCCATACCATGGGCCTCCTTTATCTCGGTACTTTCAATCGGTATATTAATGTTACTCCTGTTACAATCCTAAAATAACCTTTTTTTTAACCTGAATTATTGTTAATCCATAAGTGACACCAACATAATTTAACGTACGAGTATGTTAACTTTTCATTTTTAATTATTTTTATTGTAATATGTCAATGCACAGTCGTATGACAAAATATTTTAGTCAGCACCACACGTATTCGTAATTCATTAAAATGGTAGATTTTTACAATACATTTACTTATTCACTCTTTTCTACTTCTTCTCCTTCTTGGAAGTAAAGCCAAACTGCCGGTTCACAAAGAGAAGTTAAAAACAAATAATGTAATTTATATAAATTAACTTTGTAAACACCACTTATTTATTGAAAAAATTTAACATGTTTCGAAGCCAATGGCTTCTTCGTCAGGTTAACAAAAATAAAATTAAAAAATCGAGGTATAGATCAAAATATTAAAAAGTTTTATATGGAAAATGATAATATAAAGTATCTACTTAACATGAAAATAAATTTAAAAGATGACTATTTGCAAAAAGGACCTGATTATTTATAACATTCAATTTACTATTTGCGTTTCTTGGAGGTTATTATAAATATTTTTGTAAATAGTAAATTGAATGTTATAAATAATCAGGTCCTTTTTGCAAATAGTCATTTTTTAAATTTATTTTCATGTTAAGTAGGTACTTTACGTTATCATTTTCCATATATAACTTTTTAACATTTTGATCTATACTTCGATTTTTTAATTTTATTTTTGCTATCCTGAAGAAGAAGCCATTCATTGGCTTCGAAACATGTTGAATTTTTTCTATAAATAAGTGGTGTTTACAAAGTTAATTTATATTAATTATAATTATGTCACCGCAAAATAAATTTGCTATATTTGAAGAAAAAACAAACAATGTAAGTAAAAAACGACATTTAAGATTTTTTTACATTGAACATCAAGGGATAAAATATGTGTAATATTATTTTTATAATGTTAGCTAGCTGTAACCCCTTCAAAATGACGTATTTAAAAAATAATCTTTAAAAAGAGAAAAAAATATGAGAAAAAAAAAGAAGTTACAGACGTTTCAGTTAGTTAAGGACAGACAGAGACATACAACGAAATTATTATTATTGGATACAATAGTACACTTTTTATTAACTTAATTTATTGAATTATCGTCATTGTCCCTTCAGGATACATCGTGTCCGTGCATAATCCGACAAATTAATGATTAACATAAAGTATATTCTTGTAAATTATATAAAAATATTAAATATTTGAGAAAGGCTATAATAAATTATCCTACGACTGTAAAACTTTCTGAGAAACCTGTTGATTATGTATGTGAATACTTTAATATATATAATATGCACACAAAATTTTACTAAGTATGCTTTTAGATCTCTTGGAACTCAATAATAAAAGTTTTGGTCCACAATACATTTTCTAGGAGGTTATTATAAATATTTTTTACGATATTCACAAGAATTTGTGTAGAATTCATAGCAGCCATTATTGGGCTATAAATATGGTGCTGTTTATTCCTGTGTATGACTCGCGCGAGCCGTAATAAATGTCCCGCGGTTCGCGGCGGCGGCACGCAGGGGAATTTCATTCGGTTAAATTATAATTTCATTATACTTATGAAAGGGGGATTGAAATACATTCGTATAATTTTTAGTTGGTTCTTTAATATTTTAAAAATAATTTTTCATGTGCAAGAATAAAACAAGGGTTGTATTTCAATTAAGTCTTTTAAAAACACTGCATATTTCGAGAAAAAATAACACAGCTGTTAATTAAAAATGCTGTGTATCTGGCTGAGCACATCTATATGGTGTTTTTCCGCTTTTCTTTTCTTTGTCATAAAACGTAAAATATTATCTTGATTTAATTATTTTTTTAACATACAGTTTACCTAAATCCTTAATTTAAGGTTATAAATAGTCCTTTTGTGATATTAAATTATGACAATGCTAAAGAATTTCATTAAAAAGTTGCTAGCGTAGTGTAGTACTTGTGGTAGAGAAATTATTTAGCGATGTTATATTATTTATTCAGAATATTTTGAGAACGTTCAAATTTTTCAACAACACAATATTGGATTTTATCCCCAGGAGACATCATAGATCAAGATATACTATAGATGTCTTATAGAGACGAAACTACTTTTTGTGCCCGTAGGGCTTGTCGTATGTACACCAAAAAGACTTCCATAGCTACTTTCCTATATGTATAAAGAAGTAGACTCGTCTATATGAAACATCTATAATATATCTTGATTTATATTGTATGTGCAAATGTAGAGTGTATGAATTCCAAGAATAACGCCGTTTATTACGTGACATGGAAGGGTCCTCAAATTTGCAAAATATCAGGGGTAATTTAATTACATTTATGTTATTTTTTAATTGATTTCTGTTGCAGCGTCCACCGTGTAAAATAATGGTTTCTTTCACTAATTTAGTCTATATTTTTTTGTGGTTTTGGACCACGAAGAGCTTTTTAAAGCAAGACAAAAAAGTTGAATGACGTATGAAGATGACTGTGTAGAGATTTGGATGTTTTAAGAAGTGATTTAAGAAATTTTGAAGTGAGGACTTTTATCTTCAAAGTGAACCACGCCAAGAGCACGCAGTGTTACGAACAGTGGTGGAAGCTAATCCGTCTCATCCTTCTAATTTAATAAATTCAAATTTAATGGGTTCAGTGTTCAGAGGCACTTAAGAGGAAGATCTCCAATGTAATATTAAAAAACGATGAAAAAAAATTGTTTACGTATGTGTACCCCTGTGTATTCTCTATTTAACGTTTCCTAATTAATACGCTTGCTTCGTTATCATAAATTATATAACGATAACAACTATGTAGTTATAAACTTCGCCCGTCTCAACATGAATAATTTAAGCCATTCAAACTTTAGTCAAGTTCAATTATTTATTATAAGTTTACACCGTATATAATTATGTAATTAATGAAATAAAATAGATAAACAAATCAAGATTACATATTATAGATGTCTCGTAGAGACGGAGCAATTTTTATATATAGAAAAACAGGTATGGAGGTAAAGTTTTGGTGTTCATACGGCTTACGACCTATTGTACGGCTGGCCCAAGTGATCACTTTACACAATGTAACAACATTAACCAATTCCACTCATGAGAGACCAACACATTTATTAAATTTTTGAAAGTTGTATATGCGTTTATCTTGCACACCTTGTTTCATATGTGAGTTGTACCCTACTACCGCCACCTGTGCCGCCACAAATTTGTCATTCCCATAAACCAGTACAGATGTCGCCGTTGGTAATGAGATATCTATATAGATAAATTAATTTGTCAAATATAAATAAAATATTTGAATCTTGCCTTTCTCTGTGAGGGGGCACTCTTGTACTCTCCTTATTCTTGTGCCCTATCCGTTCAACGGTGGCTATTTACTGCGGCCCGGAATAGCTCTACAGCAGACTGACCAAACCAGTATCTCAGTTTTTTTCTGCCTCTCCTTCTTTCAGGACCCCGACTTCCGGATATCTTTCCCTGCATCATGAGATGCAAGATCTCGTACTTCTCGAGATGTCTCATCACATGTCTGACATATCTCTTCATTCATTCTCTTTATTCATCCAAACCAACTCATTCGTAACTCTATCCATTCAGCTTGTTTTGAGCATTATTCTGTATATCTACATCTCGGATATCTCACGACGCGTTATCAGTTCCTCGTTAATTGTCCATGTTTCCATTCCATAGAATAATATTAATAACATCTGGCAGAGCATCTGATCATTCGCATTCATAATCTAACGTTGAGAACATGATTTCAGAACAGCTTTTTCACACGGATTAAGATTTCAAGAGCTTGCTTAATGCGGCATTGTATTTCAACTGAAGGATCCCATCTTTCATTTATATTGCATTGTGACATTTATGACTAAAAGTTATACAAGAAAATTCTTACGTGTACGCGCGGTAGAAATTATACATAAAAAAAAATAATGATAAAATTAAATATTATTGACACTCAAGTTTTATGAAAAAATTACAATGATCGTTTTAGATTATTTATCAAGTTTCATGAAATGAATTAAGACTCGTTCATACAGATGTAACCTCGGACATTTAAAATAATTGGTGCAAATAAAAACTTACTTAAATTGATGGTTCGCCTCTTTTTTATAGTATATTTTTGACAGACCAGGGAGAATCGATGGTGGCTATGTCATGTAGTTGCCGCGTTGCCGTCCGAGGTTCGAGTCTTTCTCCAGCCGTGTTATTTCATTTTTTAGCCGTAAATTCGAACGAAATTATTATATGGAGATATTACCGAATACTCATTTCGTGATCTCGCATTTTCGCTACATGCTGTTTCCTTACAACTTCCGTTACATAAAAAAATTTACCCTTTATGCACCAAAAGAAGATAACTTCAATGATTATATATTTTTTATGATCAATTGGCATATTAAATGGGTCGGGAAATATTCTCAAGGTAACAACATTACATATATCTATCCTCCATATTTTACAGCAGGTAAGTGTTATTTTTTTAAATATCGTCTAGGGTCTCGAAATCAAAACTATTACCGTAAGTTGGGTCATGAATCAATCATCTTTTATTTTATGCATATATAATAACACAGATATACATATATGTACGCTTATAATTATTTTGGATAATACTACCCGTCTTATATTAAAAAAAACTAAGAAAATGAAAAGACAGTGGGCAGGCCACAACATTCGAAAGGCGGACAATTGTTAGATAAACACACTTATCCGATAGTACCGTGTAGTCGAATCAAGAGGCCAAAATGCCGCCCTAAAACTCACTGGACCGCATCAAACTCTGTGGTAATACGTGTCAGCGAATAACAATGGACGGAGAAAAGTGGTAAACACTCGGTCCATATCTAGCATTGGATAGAAAACGGTCGTTGATAATGATGATGACAACAATTCCAGAACGACATCACATACAAAGTTCTCAAACGGTTCGTTAATGCGTGAGTTAACAATAAACCTTATAAGTAGTACGGCATCAAGCGGTATATTTAAACATAATTATGCAGAAGGCAGCAGTCCACAGTGTAGAAAAAAAAATTAAGTATTGATTTAATCGAACGCAGGAAAATCAATTTATATAACGCAAAAAAAGCCAGACTGCTTTCATATAAAAAATAGTAATAATCATATTCTGAATATTTCATTGAAATTTTTTCTAAAAAATTAGTAATATATAAAAAAAAAGTATTTTTATATATTATGGATGGATTTGATATTAATATTATAGAGATTATTCATGACGACCACTTAAATTACGAAAAACATTAACCTTGTTAGATAAATAAATAAACAAAATAAAAACAATTTTTTAAACAATCAGTTACTTTGTTCAAACGACGTATTTTATAAATGAATACAATGTTTTCATCGTGATCTTATCAAACCTCATAACAAGTATTTAAAAAACGTACAAATCAAAAATTTCTTCGTTAAATAAATAAATAAAGATAAATCAAATAAAACCGATCAGTCGAACGTGAGTTTAAAAATATTTTTCACTACTAAGCAGAATTTTCTTCTTCTTCTTTTTCTACCCCTTATCCTAATAGGTTGGGTCAATTTAAACGGAGGAAACAGAATCTTTTAAAAATATATTAAATCCATTTTAAAATTCGTTCTTAATTTATTTGGTCCATGTATATTATTTATTATTCACTTATTATTAAGTTAAATGAATTTTATATTCTTCCAAAAATAACCCGGCTGCTTTCATACAAAAAATCGTAATAATTATGTTCATAATATATATAAAAAAAATCTTTTAAATAAACCCATTTTAAATGTGTTCCCAAATCGTTTCGGTAACTTCCTATCCGACAGCTGATCTCTTTCCGATTTCAAAATTAATATGTTTTCGAAATTGTTATTTAATAAAATGAAAACGAAAATAAAATGGAAATAATGGTTGGAATTGTTGAACGTTGGATTGTGTAAGGTGATTACTTAAGCCAGCCGTACAACAGGTCGTAAGCCCTACGGACACCTATAAAGACTTCCATACCTACTTTCCCATATAAAAAATAGCTTCGTCTCTATGAAATATTTATAATATATGGGTATAAAAGCAAAGGCAGCAATATCCAGTAAAATATAAAATAATTTTGAATGCAGTCGCCGAGGATTACCAATTTAAAATGTACTGAATTGTAGGTTTTATGTCTCCGTCTCTTCCAAAATCATGTTTCCCATTAATTTAAAGGCTATATTTCACATGAAAACTCTAATTCATTACATTCTAAATTAGTATTTTTCGATGAGCGCATTAAATATTTTGGATTTCGAATATTCACGCTTTTCATAAAATTATTTTAATTTAATTTTGAATTTTCTTTGTAAAAATTTTTGTAAACCCAATCAGTTACTTTGATCAAATGACGCATTTTAAAAATAAAAAAAATATTTCCATCGTGATTTTATCAAACCTCAAAGTAAATATTAAAAAAAATACAAATCAAAAATTACTTCTCTAAAAAAAAATCAGCACCGATCAATTGATACGCAATACAATTGCTTCATGATTGGGCGCTTATGTCTGCTTATATTGCGAGAATGTGAACGTATCCACCACCCGTACACAAGAAAACCATTAAATTGTCCTGCGAAAATATATATGTACGTTATTTATTTCATATTAAGTTCTCATACGCACGATCATGGCGAGCTTATATCTTACGCGAGACTCGGCGTGACGTACCGTGTGCCCAGTGTTTCTCAAAATTTAATTTATTTTTGATACATCGTCTAATATTTGTATCCTTAAATCAAACACACTATTAGTGAGGCATGTAAATAACCCCGCCTCGAGCGAATCCCTCCTCCCCCACGCTCGCACGCACTCTAACACAAATGGTCTATTTAAAAACATTTCGCGTATTCAGCTTCATGAATTTATCGTCACATTCGGACTTTTTTTTTGTTCCAAATTTTGTTTCTCTACATCTGGTTGAAGTATTAAAAATAAAAGCTATGCTTTTTTTGTTTAAAAAGTAACTTTTCAATGGCACGCTCTGACAATAAATCAGAAAATATTTATTATTTATCTATTTGGTCATAAAAATTATAGATCAAAATACAAGACAATGATACTAAAAATTAATTTAAGAGAAACAGATAAGACTCGGTGATAATGAGAAAAAATAAAAATAAATAAGAAGTAATACGTATAATTTATATAATACGCATAGTCAAGGAAGGTGACGTGTTTCCGGTATCTACCTCACCACTTGATGTATTGATCTAGCCATCAAGTTATTTAGTTAGTTTGATTTAAAAATGTATGTTTATTTTTAAACACACAGATTATTATCAATGTTATCAATAGTTGTTTTGTGACATTTAATAACAATATTTAAACATTTCATAAAAATTAGGTAGATGGCACGTTATAATATACGCCTCTTGTTGTAGAGATATTAGAAGTTATGTAGTGTTATATTGTGTTATGTTATATTGTGTTTATGTTTATGTTAATTTATATAGCGCCATTTTTGCGTAAGAGACGCTTACAGGTGCGATATCCCGAAAAAATAAGTTTTTAGGCTCTTCGTGAAGTGTTCCTGGTTCTCCATAGACGCATCTATAAACTCAACGCACAAATGTATAGTGCATGGATTTCAAGATCAATGCGGTATATATGTGACATAAAAATGTCCACAGCGTGACTGAAATATGTAAAGAATTCAAAGTACCAAAATTAATAGATCTATACATAATCCAAATTTTTAAAATTAAAAATACGTCAAACACAAGAAGAGATTTTCGATCTACAAGATTTAGTGATACACTTAACATACCAAAATTTAATTTTGCCACTACCCAAATTATTTTATTTTTCTTGGTTTTGGTATTTAATTATCTCCCCCAAACCATAAGAAAAATAAAAGATCAGAAAAATAATTATAATTGAAACAAAAGACATATTTACAAACACCTACCAGACACATAATAAATATAATCATGAAACTGTTTTAAAATGCATATTTATACCTTGTACCTGTACTTCTTCTCTATATATGAGTCTTCTGACTCGTATAGAGACAGTAAAATAAATATTTCCTATATTTGAAATGCTAAATGATGTACCTATATAAATTGTAAAAAGAATAAAAATATATATAAAAAAATAAGAGTAGGGTTCCTTTAAATAATTATATTTCAAATAAAATGGGTTCAGAAGCCCTTTAAAAACTGAGGAAGATCCCTAAGTTCAGTAATGTATTAAAATGATTTTAACCATAAAAAAATAACTATTTAGTTTAAATTAGTATAGAAAAATATGTTTTATTTATTAACAGGTATTCTGTATTTAACGCTTTCTGATAAGTAACTTTATAATGGCACGCTCTGTGTTGAAATCAGTAGAATATTTATTCTTTATTGTACCGGTTATCCAATTATTAAGTTAGTTTTAAACTTTAGGGTAGTTATATCAATCAATATCATCTCGTCATGCCCCAGGGTATTTAGGAAGCTGACAGACTTCCCTAAATCTCCTGGACTGCCTAAATAATCAAAATACTTGGATTGCAATGATTTTGGACAAAGAAAGATGGGAGACGATTGGGAAGACCAGGGCCCTGACAGATAGTCGTATTGTAACAATAAATTACAATGTAATTTTTTTTATGACAATCAGGAAACAATGACAATTATCATGTTGTTATGGAATGCATTTTGTATGGTAGAGAAATTAGAATTTGTAAAATCCAGATAATTTATTTTAAAACAGGTATAAAGTGCCAGTAAATTTTATACATGATAGTATAACAGTAATTATAAATATTGTTATGATTACAATGATATTTTAGTCAACATGCAGTTGGTATATTAATCGTCTGCGCGCCCGTGATATATCCATACCCACACTGCAACTGGACTAGAATGTAATCATATCTAGTATGTAAATCACACAATCTTATTATATCAATAATCGTATTGTTAATTGTAAAATTAATGTTTATTTTGAATTTCGGTTTACGGTCTAAAAAAATTTCAATATTGCTTATTAGCATGCTCTAATAACTGCACACACTTGCTCGTTATTAGCATGCTTATTTTAAGCATGCACATGAAATTTCAATATTGCTTATTAGCATGCTCTAATAACTGTACACACTTACTCGTTATTAGCATGCTTATTTTAAGCAATGAGCATGCTTCAAGCTAACAATCAAACGCACATGCTTATTACTGACATGCTCTTGTCATAGAATAGAGACGCTGTTGTTGAAAATGGAAACTTTGCAAACTGAAACAGGAAATTCAAGTGATACCAGTCGCGAATGACATTAGCATGCTCATAAATCAACCGGTGGTTGATTTTTGAGCGTGCTAGTAATGAGCATGCTCATTACTGCGTACACACATGCTACTAAATAGCAATGGCTCAAAAAGCTCAATACTGCAAATGCTCACGTGCCAATAATGAGTATGTGTATCAGTAGCTTTAAAAATAAAGAATATTCTGTGGTCTAATATAGTAAATCACGGTATTGCAGAGAAGTAGCTATACGACGTTCGTTATGAAAAAAAGATTGATATTGCGTTTTGTGGTGATTCTAATCGGTTATAATATAACGAATATAATTTATCGAGGTCAACGAAGTCTACCACGAGGCAAGTAATTAAATTTATATACATCATCGAAAAATAATAAAGGCATACGATGTGTTTAGTCTTTTTCAAAAAGGTTTCTCTTGTGAAGTTATTCAGCTGTTGTTTTCGGAAGGCCCAAGACATTAATAAAATCGTTAAACCTAGAGTGACTTAACGTGAACGCGCCAGGCACAATTGTGATATAAGAAGAGTGATTAAAGTTACTTAAAGTTTCTTATTTTTACAACATAAATTAAGAGATAATAAAGAGGAATGCGGATATATCGCAATATTAAGTGTGTGTTTATAAATAAAAAGTGTTTTATGTATCTAATTTTATACTAAAAGTCGACGCCTTTTCCCAAAACAATCAATTTGTATGATGTTCCCTAGACTCTTATTAGCCTCACAAATTATACAAATAAACTTAAAAGAACCAGCTGACAATGATAATGATAAAAACAGTCAATATCTTCATCTTCATCCTGTCTGTGTCTGTTGCTAGGCATAGATAAATCTCCCGCTTGCTTACCACGATGTCCTATCACTAGACACTATATTTATAATTTGTTTATATTTAGCATATTTTAAATTTAGCGTCTTTAAGTGCCCCAGGAAATCCATTTTAGCCTTATGGGAAAAAAATATATACCCAGATAATACGCTTTATAACTTATCCTCTTATCACTCTGTCATGTCTTTTGCAGATTAACAAAGGCACAAGAAAGTTTAGAATTCTTTTCAAAAAACTTTTTGTCTTCTGGCGCAGTGTAGGTATCTGATTCGTCCACCCTATTCTACTCATAATTGCTCCTTGCACATTCCTTATCTTTTTATCGTCTTCATTCTCAAAAGTACCCATTAATTATTCTTACAAAGATTTAACGTAATACTCATTTTACGTAATATTACAAATTTCATTAATTATTATTACAAAGATAAAACAACCGAATGTGTCAAAAAATGCAGATTTTCAGGTGAGCCAAAACAAAATTTCGGAATTTCGTTTGTTTACGAAATATCTCTTTAAGCCTTTGTTATCGTTATCTTTATTTTTTTTATCAATTTCGCACCAGTAGCTTTGTTTTTTGCACAAGAACGTTGAACCAAGTTGACTAATGTTGTCTCCTGCCAATTTTTTACAATAATTTATCATGTCATTTGATCTTTTACAAAAAATTAAAAAGTAGTCGCTTTTTCTGAACCACATAATTCTTCCTTGCTATATATGTATTTAAGGAAGAACTGTGCGTAATGAACTCAAAATTATATTTTATTTCCTTTCGCCCACAGAATTATTCACTGTTACTTTTTTAATTTTATTACAAGACAACTAAAAAGTAACACAAACTCAAAAAATACTATGTAAAATTATCTTTCGGGGGCGTGGTCGCCATCAAGTCTGCTTCCTATTTGCCTGAAAGAGTTTCCAGTGTCCAATATCCTAGTGGATATATTTTTGTCATCTTCCATAGTCGTCAGAAGGACCTGGTCATCAAAATTCGAAGATCGACCATTTTCTGACTCGTTTATGCTGGCGTCACCAGCTTTAAAGCGAACAAACCACTAACGACTTGTGCTTTCGCCAATCGTTCCTTCGCCGAAACTATAGTTTTTATCTCTTAATGACTCGATAATGTGACGTACAGTTGCCGGCAAACTTCTTGAAATTTTTTGGCGTAGTGGGGGAATGCGCAGAAGACAAAATTTGGGTCTCGTTGGTAGAATGGTACATGCGCAAACTTCCCCCCACTACGCCGTAAAATTTCAAGATGTTTGCCGGCTACTGTATACGTTTGTGGTTTTCGATGCACCTTTTAATTTTCTAAATACTATTATGTAAAAAGTTATATTTTTATAAATATCAAATAAGCGTCAATGAAAAAAAAAAATACGTTGCGAAAAAATTGCAGATAATTATGCATTAGCCCAGTGGTTTGCTGCTAAAATAATTTTTGGTTCGGAGGACTGCTTCTTAAAATATGTTTTTTTTAATTGTCAATTTGTGGAGAGCTGGTGAAGATAATATTAAGATTTTTATATAAATTATTAAGTTCAAAATAAATGTAAATGATTTTAGAAATTATCAACTTCCTGAAACGGTCAGAAAAGCTAAAATTTTTATTAATACAGTTGCAATAAGCTCTGCTATTTGTTCAGAAAAAAAGCAAATTTAAGTATTCGACATATCAGACTCAATGATCATTTATGTTTGATAGGTTTGACTTCATGGGATTCCACACTATTCGTTAAATCATGACTCAGAAGTCATCATCACATAGCAGATGATTTTGATTGAAAATAAAAAAAAAAACGTTTTTCCGAAACATGTAGATGTAATTAATGAATGTAAGTAGATTAAAACAAAAAATAAAATTATTTTTTTTAAATCTCAATCTACAAAGTTGCTCAACCAATTGAAAAAATGAAAATCAAAACACTATTTGGAATGAGTGTGTGTAATATATAAATTATGTAAATAAATAATTTTGTGATGTGTAATAATTTTTTAATTTGGAAAAAAATGTAGGTATATAAATTGGGAGTTGGTGTTTACCAAGGTTGATAGAATTTTAGCAACACATCAATGCATTAACCTAATATTATTGTGTTCCACTCCAGCAAGATTGCTTACTACGGTATTGGTATTTTTATGCAGACTCCCTACTTAAACGCTTCAAGTAGGTATATAAATATAAACGTATTATATTTTCTGGCAACTGGATACATCAAAGACCATTTTTTATCAATGCAAATTTTATTCAAATTGCTAAAATTTGGCCTTATGGCAGCCTCCAATTTAGGCCAGGTCTCCTTTGGTACGTACACACTGTCTTGGAAAATTATCCGACAACACTGGTTTTAAAAATAAATTGCAAATAAAGAAAATTTAAAATTGAAATTAAATATATCTGATGAATAAGTAATTGTAGAGTTTCACTAAAAGAATAAAATGGCGTTCTACGGAGTATGCTGTTATTTAGCTGTCTAAAAGAATTTTATTTTAGGATTGACGCCTTTTTTTAAAAATAGTTACCGCAAAGCAAGAATATTTTGGATGATACTATTTATATTTGTAGTGACTACGAAAAATAAATTTATTTCAGTGCTTTGCAAAAATTAGTTTTTAGGGACTGGAGTAAGTAAATTTTTTATTTATTACATATTTTAAAATTATATATTGCACTAGATGCTATACACGAAACGAATAGCACATAATCTAAAATTTCCCGACCCTCTGGACATGTTAGAATAATGTGTAAACCAATAGAAAAAGATGAATACATTTCCCTAATATGACGTTGCGGCGGTGCGCGTTTGTCGATTTTGACAGCCAATGAATGTCATAGATGGCCAATTTTCCTCAGTTCTACTCTAGGACCCTGAGAAAAATATTATCACTCCACCCCGATTCTCGGAATATTTCAGCCTCCTCCTATCTGGATCAAAATGTAAGTATACCTAAGCATATTTTTATCCAGGTACTGTTGGTCTTTAGGGCGGCAGTATAACAATATCACCCCTTCTTCTGTTGCTTTAGTATAATTTTATTATCATAAATTCCGAACAACGACGGTCACGAACCATGAGCATCATGTATAACTAGACTCCTGACTGCTATAATACATTATGGCAGCCTAGGTTTCTATGGGCAATGTTCGGTGAAGTGTAGTGTTCGTTCAGTGAAGGTAATAAATATAATAATGAAAGCATGAGGGAGATCCAATATTAAAAAGTAAAAGAAGAAGTTGTTCCACCATAATATAAAGCCTTTTCTAGTTAATAAATTATCCTTTAGTAATAGGTAAAACACTTGCAAGGTATTCAGTAATGGATACAATAGATTCCAGTTTGTTGACCTGTAGAGATGCGGGAATTGTGAAACGTAATATTCCCACAGTTTTAGAAGTTCCCACATATTATTATGGAGAAAATTGAAAGCACGCAAGACGATATTGAATTGAAAAACACCATTACAATTACGTATCCTTTTGCAAGCGACTTTCTTCCAATCCAAAGTACACACAGCGGGCGAAGGAAGACGTATGCGTATTCTCGTATGCGTATACGTTACGCGGTATGCCTGAAGAACCTACTAAGCGCTTTGTATGATCCACTTTTAATTTTATTTAAACGTAAAGTGAAAAACCTACTCGTTTTTCCGCTGGATACTTACACCCTTACCTTGTCAAACCCCATTACTTTATTTTTATATAACCTAAACACAAATAATAAGAATAATTAATAAACCCAAAATAATTCCTACATGAGAAACAATGATTCTATTCAAGTCCCAAGAGCGCAAACTCCTTATGGACAAAGAAACTTTAGACACATAGACCCGAAACTGTATAATACAATGCTGGAAAGTGTGTCAAAATTTAAGAATCCGAAAAACTTGAAAACAAAAATTAAAATTTGGATAAGAGAGTGAACTTAAATTTCATGCCAGGTAACATATTGTTTTAGGGTAATCGTAATTTCATGTAAACCATATTTAATTGTGGCAGAGTTTAGACGACGATTAATCTTTTTTTAATCTATTTGTATAAAATATACTTGCATCTAAGTAAGTTATAACTACAAACTTTTCCTGGATCAACACAGAGCTTTCTAGTGAAAAAGGCATAGTGGAATTAAACCCTACGAATGTATATTAAATAAAGCATTAAATAAAAAAATAAAAATTATGTCCCATTAGACTTGAAAGGGTAGTCGAAGAAAAAAGAGTTATTTTACAAATATGTAATATAATAGCTGAGAAGCCTCTTGATCTAGTCATTTTGACATTCATGTATTGCGATCTAGTTGACCCAGGAGAACGCCAATTTATTCCTTTTTTCATCGTACTAGTGTTTAATAGTTTATAATAGTTATTGATGTGATAATAATAATAAATCAATTCCGTGTACACATTTCTATTCTTATGTAATGTAATTCGTAATGTAAAAATATTATGTAATAATATAACGTACAAGTATTTATTATTTCTAACTTTGTTTTTGCAGTGAATCAAAAAATGCTATCAAGAATTGATAGCGGCACACACTTTTTCTGGTTATCAAAAACGAAGCCTATCGACGTAAAAGTTGTCATACTAGCAATACATTGAGTAATCATTTTAATTTCACCTTTAAATAAAAGGAGGAAATATAACGAATCTACCCGCCGGGTCCTATAAAATAAGTACGCAAAATTTGAGTCAGATCGGTCGAACGGTACAGATTTGCATAGAAAATATATCAGGGGTTGGAGGAGTAGTGAAAGGGAAGACGGAAAAAATTACCAATGTTACCCGCTAGGTCCATAAGAATAAGTATGCAAAATTTGGGTCGTATCGGTTAAATGGTGTAAATTTGAGAGGGGGATATGTCACTTATGTTACCCGCCGGGTCCTAACGAATAAGTACGCAAAATTTGAGTCAGATCGGTTGAACGGTACAGATTTGAGGGGGAAATGACACCTATGTTACCCGCCGGGCCCTAAAGAATGAGTATGCAAAATTTGGGTCAGATCGGACATACGGTGTAAATTTCTATAGGGAACAGACAGATATTGATTTTTATAAGTACAGATCTTCTTCCTGGCTCTATCCCAACTTACTATTGTCCATGCCAATCCCAATCCCCAATCCATGCCTCTGTAACTAACCATCCCTTTGCACCACCCGTGAATATTTTAGTCTTCTCTGCGTCCAACGTGGCCAAACCATCTCATTTGATATTCCTTCATTTTGCTATTTATATTTGTGACTTCCACGAATGCGTGAACTTTTTATTATGTATTTTAGGGGCACTCCAGATGACCATATCAGTATGCGCGTTTCAGTTGTATTATATTTATATCAGACGTATAAATACATAGTTCTTTTGTACATATGTACGAACGATACGCCATCATACTCAGTAAGATTGCAAATATTGATGTGCTTGTTAGCCTAGTGGTTAAGACACTCGCAGAGTGATCCCCGAGATCATTCGTGGGTTTGAGTCTCAGTCCAGGAGACCGGCAAGTTGGTCCTATTTTAAATACAGGCATTTAGCTTAGTTTGAAAAATAGTCAGAATATTGACATGGCGCGTATTATTATTACTGATAATAATTTAGGTAATTGTAACGTATCTCACATTATTAAATGAGTACAAGTAATTTACAATAAGACAAACCACTTTAATTTGTACAATCTACGCTGTTCTATTCAAAGATTCATCTTCAATAATGTGCCATGCAGTTTTTGAGTTGCAAGTTTTACGAAAATTGCGCTACATGAATTATCCATTATTATTTTTAAAGGTCAATATTTGTGACATTTTTGCAAAATAACGACTGTAGCTTCACGGCTGCTGACGATCCATTCTGAAAGCTTTCGCAGATATAGCATTTAAGAGATTCTTGGAATTGAAAACCTTTTAAGATGTCCACATTTCCATTCTTCACTCCTTTCGATCCACGTAGGATCGCTTCCTAGTAAATATGTAGACAGGAAAATTTGTCTCATTTCGTTTTATTATATTATGCAAATAATATTACGAAAAGAGTGGAATCGGGAACATCTCCAAGCACGAAGGTCCCGACAATTTACATTAAGTATTTGTTATGTACTTTGAATATTACTTGCAACTGAAATCCAGGCGCGCGCAATCAGTACATAGAAGCATGCGTTGTACGTATAAACATATTTTTTGAAAAAAAAAACGAAATTAAGTATTTATCTGACAGATTATTATGATGTATTAAAATCTGAATAATATGATAATCGGGTCTATTCTCATTATTTGCATCATTTTAATAATCATGCCTTGACCACTATTACATAACACTGATGGAATGTTATAAAAAAATATTGTATGTTTTACAATCAATTCACAAATGGCAGACCACGCGAAAACTGAAGGTCATCGTTTCGCCAGTAATAACGTAGATTTAATAAACATAATATGTAAAAAAGAAAAGAAACTAGATATTTTAGAAATCTTAGCGATTAATAGTAACATAAATGTAATAAATATTCAAACTCCATGTATTACGTTACCTATTCTATGCCTAATGACCACGTTCACACACCCACCGGACTCTATCACGCCGTCCTTCAATCTTAAGTTAAATATTAGTAATATTGCTGATAACGTTCTAATCGTTATTAACAAATACTGAAAGTAAACAGAGTTATAATTTTTCGATATACGAGTATTTTATAAGTAATCATATTTTTTTTAAGTTAATAGAAATGATCTACATTTAATTTCTTTACATATTAGTTAAATCTACATATAATTTCTTCATCCAAAGTGTCCGAATAGTAACCACAGTAGACTATTTTATCTAAAATTAATCAGACTACATTTACATGATAAATGTGTAAGAACCCACAAAAATAATTAGGCCTTAAAAACTCCGACAATGCGAATGCACCGCACTGGAAATAAGTTCTCGAAATTCGTTAAAAAAAATATTGTAGGGGCATAACAAAACTAACGAATTATTGAGACTTGGAATACGCCAGTAGAATTGGGTACAGTTAAATCGATTTAATTATTTCTCCTTGAATTAGTACCGTTCTGAATTAGCTTTTTACTTACTATTCTTTATTGTATTATTATTTTATTTTGTTTTAATTATTACTGTTTACTTTTTACTAATCATTATTTTTATAAGTTTTTTAAAATGTTTTTATGATTGCTCATTTCTCTTTTAAATAGGTTTTATTTCTATTTCTTTGTTTATTAATATAAATCTTTTTTTTTTAGGAATGTATAAAATGCCTGCACCTATATAATACTGTAAAATCCCACTATGGCATTGATAATAATTATATTGTACCTCATTATTATTTGAGCCAATTTGGTGGCGTTAGCGACAGACATTGTTACATAGAGAATTATATATTATGATTAATGTTTAATACCGATGACATTTTAGTTTTAATTTTCGGTTAAGTGAAATATTATAAAAAATCTAATTCAGAACAACAAAAAAAACAGAATTAAATCAGCTATCACACTAATTTTGAAAACGGAATGAGATCAGGATGGATAGAAAGTTACGGACGGACATTCGAAATTATCATTATTGGGGATTGTAGAGTTGAAACAAGGCAGTCGTCTCCATCTTGAACAAGTATTATTTCTCAGAACTAACGACTTGGCCACGCCTTCGCAAGCTAAACTTGAACTTTGGTAATCAATTAGTCGAAACCAACTCAAACAGCACAATGAGGCAGAACTAACCCGGCGCCGCATTGTGGCCAAGATGTAAAACAAAGGCCACTGCGGAAGCCATCGGCCATTCAAATAGTCCTCGGTGCCATCGTCCGCCGTGGCGATGACCCCGTCCCGGTACCGTTAGCGTTCCTTATCGGGCCGTTACCGTTTCATTGTGCGCGCGGCCCATCCAAATAATCAACACCTTTTGTGTACGCTGCGGTTGCAATCGGATACGGACATCGCTGGTAATGGCTGGCCATTACCAATCAGTCGGTACTAATCATCGGTCAAATGAAACACGTCGATGCCCTAAAAGGCTGCCATCACAGAGCATTCGTACGGGAAAATAGAAAGTTATACGTCTTTCTTTTAAACGTATGTACGTACGAATTTCTCTAGTGGCGACCATTTAGATTATGCTGCTAATAAGTCGCTCCTTCAAAAGTATGTTTTTGCAAAAAAATATACTAATATTAGTGAATTTACGTTCTTTAAAATGTTGTCATAATCATGGCGTTGGGAGGCAAATGAAATACTTAAAATAAAATTATAATTATCTGTTTTGTAATCCGCACGAAATCTCGCACTAGTCACTCGACAATCTTCCACTTGTATCTAGAAATTGTGATTCACGTTATTTCTAGACAAAATTCCTATGATAGTAAAACTACAACTTTCCATCACGCCGTTTTCCCTGTGGAGATGAACGCATCAAACTTTTCTGTCCTGGCACACAAATCTCGCCTCATCCAGATTCATTATTGAGGCTCCTTACAGGACCATCTTCAAAAAACTTATTAAACTGATCATACCAATTATTCCGCGGCCGCCCTCTCAATACTCGCGTCCTATGTATATATTTATGTTTTAGTAGGAAATATAACAGGACAAGTTAGTGATTAGAAAAAATAATTATCACGAAAATACCGCTAGCAAAACGAACGAAACGCGGTAGTTTCGCATGGAGGGGGCATAACGTTTTTCCCTACGATTTCTATCAGTCAACTCCTACCGCAAGCCTCGTTAAGGAACTTCGTTCCAAAAACATAGTGAGATAAATTACTATTATGGAGTAATTAAAATTATATCATTGTAAATAAAAACAAATGAAGATAAGTAAAACTTCATTTATATCTTGCGTCGGAAAGTATTATGTACATTTTTTAATGTCTTTTCTTTTAATGTACTTTTCACCATTCATTCACCCAAACTACCTACGCAACCCTTCTTGAATTCTATTCATTATGCTTAGACCAGTAAAAATATGAACATAGTACAAATCATTTACAGTGAAACCACGAGTACTGAAATATGTTCATATTAACAGAACTGATATATGTCGGTCAAATCCATAGAAAGTCGCGTCATAAACAATAAGAATTGCGCTGACGACGCGAGCCATAGGTAATCCGAGTAGCGTCCCGCGAGTCATATCCTAGTCGATGTCGGCCTAGTCATAGAACGTTCAGTGATAAATTCATACATATAGACTGAGAGCCCGCGACGCCCAGACCTTCGTTATATTATAAAAGCTGAAAATTCTTCTATACATGTCTCTTACACAGGTATAAGCAAACCCAGCCTATACAACCTGGGTCGCGGTGGCTTTGGCAGGTAACAGGTAGTAAAGGTGAGTAAAATTGTGTTTCAAATTTGTGATAGTATAAAACTTAGTTTTCATATATTTTAACTTACAATCATATTAGAAACCGCCTCGTCTATTGGCGGACACTTCGGGCGGTAACAACCCCTTTCCAGACACCCTTACAGTATGATTATTTATAAATCTACTTTCGTCATAGTATAAAATCTGGCTTTTATATATGTTATTCAGAAAACTATACGAATAATGTTTCCACAATCCCCAGTCACTTTCGATGGTTCCCCTATCTTCCCAGGCACATTGAAGTCTACTCCAGGCGTGCGCGCGATGAATATACATGTACGTTGGTGCGAGTGAAATAGCATGATCGGTCCACGGCGATCTCTTTCTGCGCATCAGCAACTTGCTTTAATTATTACAGAAGCTGTTGAAGATAGTGACATTGATGAGGACGAATCCACAGAATGGAGTAGTGATGAAGATAATGGAAATACCGACGATGACGATGGAAATAATTAAAAAAAAATTAAATTTAACAATACATTTTTTTACTTTGTTTTGTAATGGCTATTATTAAAAGTATAATTTAATTCTTTTTCCATTGATTTCATTACGATCTAATTTATTTTCTCTCCTTATAATAAAACCAACATACATACAAATTTATCTCCTTAACTTTAAACTTCAAGAATTTTATCATCGACTGCCGATTTTTCTTATTATTTTCTGCACAATACTTAAAAAAAAATTATCGATGGATAGTTTTTAACAACTTTCTTAAATCACAACTTGATTTCATAAAATTCACTTGAAAAAATTCAAATTTTAGTTGAATACAAAATTTAATTATAATTGCAAAAGTTAGTAGCATAATGAATCGCATTATTACATTGTTGATTTCTTAATTTGTTGATATGAAAATTTTTTTACATTATTTTTTTTAAATTTACAATTTTAATCCGTTATAAATCTACATGATTAATTTTCTTGATAAATTTTGAGTATAGATCGCGCTATTTCACTTGCACCAACGTACATGTATATTCATCGCGCGCACGCCTGGAGTAGACTTCAATGTGCCTGGGAAGATAGGGGAACCATCGAAAGTGACTGGGGATTGTGGAAACATTATTCGTATAGTTTTCTGAATAACATATATAAAAGCCAGATTTTATACTATGACGAAAGTAGATTTATAAATAATCATACTGTAAGGGTGTCTGGAAAGGGGTTGTTACCGCCCGAAGTGTCCGCCAATAGACGAGGCGGTTTCTAATATGATTGTAAGTTAAAATATATGAAAACTAAGTTTTATACTATCACAAATTTGAAACACAATTTTACTCACCTTTACTACCTGTTACCTGCCAAAGCCACCGCGACCCAGGTTGTATAGGCTGGGTTTGCTTATACCTGTGTAGGAGACATCTATAGAAGAATTTTCAGCTTTTATAATATAACGAAGGTCTGGGCGTCGCGGGCTCTTAGACTAATAGTAAACAATTTGGCGACTACACGAGTCACACTATGCAGCGCGTTTGTATGAATTATTTTTTAAATAACGTAAATTAGCAGACACGAACTACCTACAGCACAATGATAAATGACGTTACTTACATTGGCAAACCCACCCGAAATTTTTCGAATTGATTTTCAACATTGGCCGGTAGATGAGGTCAATATTGCTAATAGTCGGACATTATGAACACTGGCTAGTTTTCGAACTTTGGCCGCACCACTTTGTCAAGGATTTTTTTGGTTAAAAGGTTTAGCTGAACTAAAAACGACAGGCTCGACACGCAACCTTTTTGAGTCCGTAAATAATGTGAGGTGACACCTTATTCTTGCTAAAATTATCTATTTCCTCACATATTTTGGACTCTGAACCTATGAAACCTTCATTATTTATACGAAAATATATTGTAGGTAGAAAATCTTTTTATTTTTAACGCTACGACAGGGTATGAGAACAATTACCGAAGCGAAGCACACTACGAAACAAAGATCTAAATGTAAGTTTGCCATGTCCATGTTGTTTTTTTAATAAATTGAATTGAATAGAATAGATGTGTTATTTCTTTACCGGGGATCAAACCTGGAACCCGTGTTACGATGACTGTGATCATCCTTGTCATCATCATGATCATCATCATTTTATTCATCATTATTATCATTTTCACAAAAAGTGAATTATTTTCTTGTCATGATACATTTCGAAGAAAAAAATTTTCCACTGTATTAACCACTGCATACTTAATATTTAAAATAAATAATGTTTTTGTCTATAATATTCTGAGTACCCATTCCAATTATTATTCTGCAAGTGAATCAGTACAGCGATGACAATTTTTTAGCATTATTAAAAATATGGTAGTTCGTCCAATTTTTACCAATTTTCCCTGTTCCCCGGTATACTTGAGAGACCTGATTTCAAAATAGAAATAAAATTAATTGCGTCGCAAAATTTCTAAATTTTCACCGCGTATTTTGATAATCGAATCACTTGAGGTAGAGACGGAAACCGTACATAAAAAAAAATGTTCTGTTAAGACTCATTTATTCACCATAGAAATAATTTTAAAAAAACTCATCATCATCCCTATAACAGGGCATCATTGAATTGTACTCAAAAACCAAAGGTATCTAATCTTATCTAACCGCATCTAAATAACCGCATCACACGTAATAATTTCGTTGTCTGTCCGTTTGTCCTCCGTCTGTCCTCGTAACTTCATGTAACGTCCGTAATTTCGTTCGAATTCACGTCTAAAAATACTAAATTAAACGGCCGGAGATGGGGCTTGAACCCCGGGCCAGCAAACCGGAAGGCGGCAACAATAGCGATGTTGCTATCGCCGAGCCTGCATTATCCGTCAAAAATACAGTACATATTAGCAAAGACGCGAACCATTTCATGTTACAACCAATCACCAGGGTTTTGAATAGCAGGGGAATATAAAAAAGTGTTCAAATATTTTGATAAAAGTCGTTATTACTACAATTTCGGGGTGTCCGCTATAAATAAGTAAATATTATTTCTTTAGGAACCGGCTTGTAAGAGTAACTTCATTTTGATTACCAATGATTCTCAGGGGGAAGAAATCCAGTAGGTATTGTATTCTTGGAATAATATTTTGAGTATGTTCAAAATATTCTTCCTTTTTTCACTCTTATCTTTTCTGTTCTTTATTTCTCTCTTATCTATGTATTAGGTAAATTCCTCTATTGTGTATAAAGCGTCTTAAATGTCAAAAAGAAACCCAACTTATTTTATTTCGTTTTTGAAATCAGGACACTCAACTATATCAGAGATCATTTCCTTGCAAAAATCGGCAAAATAAATCATACTCTCTTCTGGTTTGAGTCTTCTGGGGTATTATGCCGTGTTTTTACGAACTTTCTCACTAACGTTTCGGATCCCATTGCAGGGTCCATAATCAGGCCTGACAAACCATGAACACAAACCAGAAGACTCTGAGTGGCCATGAAAACATTCTTAACTATATTTTAAACAACGCCATCCTCGTAGTTTCCGATAATGAAACTGATTTCTCGAATCGAGGGTTCCAGTTTCGATTCCCGGTGAAGTTCCTATAAATCTATCCGATTTACTGAAGCTTGGGTATTTTTGTGATGTTAAGATTTCAATAATTGGGCCTTTTAAAATGTTATAAAAAGGAACTAGCCCAACTTTTTGAAGAATAAATTGATGTATATACCTATTACACAAGTAATTTAGTAATAAATATTACCAAATAAATTTTAATTAATCAATTAGAAAAGACATACAGAAAAATTAAATTAACGAAAAAATATTTTAACTGCTACCGGGATTCGAACCAACAGACCTCCATTCTATCCGGGGATGGCGCGTTATCCAATTTCGCCACGGCACACAAAGGTTGGAAATTAAATTTTGTGCGCGCAAAATTCAAAAAACGAAAGTCATACGAAAAATAAAATATATGCAGCGAAATAAACTAAGTTCCTTGGGTAATAAAGTCCCACTAATAGTTAATTACCTAGAATAAACCCCTCGTGTCTAGTCGAGCAGGTAGTGACATGTTGCAAAAAAATAAAGTTGAGTTATTGCCAGTCGCATACGATTGTTTGTAGTGGTGTGTTTATGTTTTTGAATTTTGTTCTTCGACCTATGGAATCGATAAACTTAGGTAACTTTTTTTAACTCTTATAAGACTGTGCTAAAAAAAAACTTTGGGGACGGTGGAGTAACACAGCGTTACCTGATTAAAAATCGGCATAGTTTTTAATATGTGATAAAATATACATAAATACGATACAGATAAGACTTTTAAAAGGTCCCTTTATATAATTATGTAAGGTAAACATACATATTTGCATTATTTTAGTAAATTATTATAAAAGTATGGCAAATCGAATTTGCGTTCGCTCCCGCCGATGTTTCATTGGCAACTGAATACAACGAAGCGGTCGCCAGCTCGCTTCACTCGCCTGCACTCCGTCTTTGTCTAACACATATTACCCGACTCTACCGTAATCTTTCTATATTGTTTTGCTTTCGCCGAAACCCAAGCAACCGCCATCTCTGTCCTACATGAAATGTATGGTACTATCGTGCTCTTTCTTGCACGATTTAACTGCGATGTACAATATTCTGCTCTCTCTTGCACACTGGCCGAAAATACAAGAGTAATGAATAAATATTTTTTAATTAAAAAATCCGTACATTCCTAACAGTTTAATTTAGTAATTTTGGTGTGAAAATGTCTATTCGATGATTACAAAAAATGTGACGTTTTAGTTTTCGTAAATAAGGTAGATATTTCATACTTTGTATGACAGGTAGACCTACGTTACATCTCCGACACACAGGAGTTAAATATAATCCACATTTTTTTTCAATTAATATTCTACAAAGCCACGATTTGTTTTTAACAAAATATCGTATTTAATTTAATTTTTTCTGCATGCCTTAGACTGCCAAAACTGGGATCGACCTGTATTGATTCTAAATGTTGTAAACTATCATTCTCTAATACCTTGGCTACAGATTTAAAATCAATCGGAGAGCGGCTTCGGTACGCCTTTATTCAGAATTTAATTATTTTCCAGCTCTCGGATTACTGTTTGGAGTATGGTTAAAGGAGCGAGACTTTTCTAAAGGAAGTAAAAAACAGCTGTATTAAGGGCGATTAATACAACAATGTATAATAAAAAAAAACTTTCTTAAATTTTTGTGGACAAATACGTCGAAAGAGGATCAATTGTGGACGTCATGAAGACAAGTTTAGAATTAAATTAAAGTGTGGTTAGGTACTGTAATCAAGTTTTCAATACTACATTTATTTTATTTTTTATATCTTTAAATTGGTTAATTATTATTATTTAATGGGTATAGAATACAAATCAACACTAAAATAATTTCGCTCACTCAGATTGTCTTTTCCGACCACTGTGCGGCAGTCTGGTGAATTAACGAAAATTTTTCGACCTTACAGTAATCCCTTTTTAATTGATTACTTGAAATTGCAACTTCACAATAAGAGTGTGTTTTCTTTAATAAATATTACTGTTGTAACTACTTTTTACGGGTATGTGCAATGTCCACATTACGCTAAAAAAATATCCTAAAAGCCGCACCTTATCTAGGGCTAACATTGCTCTAGAAACAAGTGGGAGTGGTACCAATCCCCAGCGAGTTCATATTTTAGGGCTGATACATGTTGGATCAACACGGTTGTTCTAAAAGTGGCCTGGCAATTAAAAAATTTAAAAAATTGATATCCCAACCGTTCTGGATTTTTACAAATATTTGTGTTTGTTTAGGTGTCGTTAGAACAATAATTCAACGTGTGTTGGCACACGAATGTTTCTCAGCATTACGAACACTTGCGTGTTGCGCAATCCTTACATTCTTACTTTGTATACATGTGTGTGACCTGAATTTTGTGCAAATACTCGTAGAATGCAAAGAGTAAGGTGCCTAAGAATTATATAGGTGTAACAAATTCTACCTCACCGCGTTTTATAGACAGATAGAATAAAGTCACACATTTGTATGTTTTATGTTTATAGCGTTATCTTTTTGTGGTTGGAAATAATTTGAATCTTAGAATACTGACTGACTTTGTAAAAACCTCATTGAATATTTTGAAGTCGATCGGTTTCGATGCCACCCATTTATTCTGCGTCCGTCCTGACGAAGATACAGCGGTATTGAAACCGGCCCATGATAAAAACAATCCATGCAAAAAAATGCGCAGGTGTCGTGCAACAGGATTAATTAAAATTTATTTATATTCTTAATTTTTAATGGATTTCTATATTCTTAGACGTTAGCAATTTGAAATAATAGAGGTCCTGAGATTTGATAATTGGTCAATTTTAGAAATGAAATAATACTTACTACCTAATCATGTGGAGAGAATGTCCAAAGTCCCTGCTGACCTCCAGGCCAATAGGGCGAAGGAGCTTAGGAAGGCCAAAATTAAGGTGGAATGACAACGTCCTCAAAGACATCTCTGCCTTAGAGCTTCGGAACTGGAGAGAGCTGGCACTAGACCGAGATGAGTGGAGGAAAATTATTGAGGAGGCCAAGACAGACCAAGGGTTGTAGTGCCAAGAATGATGATGATGTTGATGATGACTACTTAATCAAATATAATTTATAATCAATTTAATCTTACAAATAACTAGTGACGTGATGAACCGTGATTTTCTGATTGGTGTTGGATTATAACGGTGATTGGTGAATGGTATTACTTATTCGGCCAGCAATCAATCACTAGCACATTAGAACCTACATCTTCAATCATTAAATCAATCTTACTTTTGATTTAACCTACTCTTCCTGATTGCAATTTTCATTGTGCATTTTTCCAAAGCACAACGAAGATCTTGATTCATCTCATCACTAAAATTAACCAGTTATTTAACATGTGAGGTATGAAAGCAAAGGCAGCAATATCTAATAATAACATAATTTATAATGTACTAAATTCGAGATTTTGTAGGAAACAGCCTATAAATTTATAGGTAACATGATTTTGTATGGGATAGGTAGGTATATAAAATACAGAATTCAGAACATTTTAAACTATTGATCCTCGTTGACTGCATTTAAAACATTTTTTACTTTTTCTTAGATATTCCTGCCTTTGCTTTTATATCTCACATATATTCACCATTTCACTGTATTTTTAGTAAATTTTTTATTATGTTTAATAGAGTTGATGCTGTACATATTTAAAATACTCATAAATTTATTGATGCATTCACAATAGATAAATCCTTAGCAATTGAAAAATACGTGACCTGGACATAATTTTAGAAGAAAATTCAATTACCAGTAAGTCTCCATCAAATAAATTATTCAAAAGGAATTCAGAAACTTATATTGAGAATTATAAAACACTGATTTGATTTAACTTCTGTAAAATTCCATTGTCCATAGTCAATAGGAATTTGCATCTCCTCGGAATCCCTGCTATCTGTTACATTTTAATAGAATAGAAAATATTCTAAGTAAATTCCTTAAACTATTATAAAATGCAATTACGATACATAACGTAGAGCAATCAGCTGATTTCCATAAATTCATTTCCTTTGAAAAGGGACAGAGCTACTGGTCTATTTATTAAGCAATCTGTATTATATTTTTAAGTAAAATTTATTTCTTTGCCTGCACATTTTGAAGCACCCAGTAATCTCTCTTGCACCCTGTATTATAAGATAAATTACTTTTTCCCCACCATGTACTGTTGTAATATACTGCCTGATGCTAGCAGGTGTAACATCTATGAAACAAATAAATCAACGAATTAATATAGTGTGGAGTATGATATACAATTTACTATTCGAGTATCTGAGAAGTAAGTCAACATTCTTGTATATGCCCAATTTTTCGAACGAATTCAAAATCTTCGCATGTCGGATAAGTAAATGCAAAATTTCGGTTTTTTAGATCCGTAAAGCAACTCTTTAAAAGCGACAGCATTAGAACGTTACAAATATAGTAATAAACATACGATATTTTTTTAATAACACCTTATTTACGAAACAATTATTCCTGGTTCACATAATAATCCGCTTTATCTTGGTTGAATATATGTGTTTTTATTCATTAATACCCGTCAAAAAGATATAATTTTACATGTCGGTCTCTAAAGAATAAGTATGCAAAATTTGGGTAAGATTTTTCAAACGGTGTAGATTTGTAAAAAAGAGAATTATAATAAATAAATAAGTAAATAAAATAAAAAATCAAAAAAATAATGAAATAAAATAAGTTACGGACGTTATAGGAACTTACGGGACAGATAGACGACATTATTATTACTGGGGTAAACGAGTTCTGATTCAAGTATCTGCAATTTTATTTGCAGGCATTACGTGTGTTTATTTAGTTCATAAAACATTATACATATAACAATTTACCAACATTAACCAATCTTATAAGGCAAATTTAAATGCGTTGACATTTTTTTTAATTTTAGAATTCTCCTTGGAAAGATTGTCTCTGCTTTGTTTTTATGAATTTGCAAATTTTTGTCACCTTCGTTACTCAAGTATAAAATAATGAAACAATTTTGAAAATTAGGAGCAGTTATTGATTTATACAATTTTTTTTTCTATAATCATTTCATTTCACTTATATCATTGCGAATGGATTTATAATTCTCGATGTAAGTTACTTTAAATGCCATGAGCGTGTTTATGCACCAAAGCATGTCTATGTCTTACATGTCTTATGTTACATACATTAGCATGTCTTACACACACTTTTCGACCTTACAAAGTCAGGATTAAACACGATTTTCAATGCAGTACTTTACATTTAAAATCAATCTTCTGTTTGTGCATTATAAAGATGGACCTGCTACTAACCTGTGTGATAATATTTTTTCTCTGGCATGTTTTTTAGAAGATAAGTTAGACATATCGAAAAAATACAAAGTCGCTTATCTCCACAACTATTCATTTGGGGATATTGTTTTAACATTTTCGATTCATAATTTAGATGGTAATGTACTTTTAAGTATTTTCCGGATCAGTTACACCCTTGTATCCTTTTTACTTGAGTGTGAATTTTAAGGCAAAGAAAAAACTGTATTCGAGGATTCCATAAAGCCGTACCATGTATGTTGGCCCCCATAGCAATTGAGATATCTAGAGTCTATATGGAGGCCATAAGCTTTATCTGTGCGCCAATTCCTTCTTCAGAAGCTTTTTGCTGTAACTTTTGAAAGCAATCGTGACTCCTGCTTATATGATTCGGACATGTGAAGAGAATATTTAATGAAAGATCGTGGTGACGTTTACTCGAACTATTCTGGATTTAATAACTTACCATCACTTTCTTTCTCGGGAGGGGTAGGCAGAGAAGAAGGGTATAATGCCACCTTCTTTTACCACTCTTTCCTCGTCCAATTTCATAAATCTTCTTACTTGTTTTAATTTTTTTTAAATTATGTATGTATCAAATCATACATGTATATATTTGGTACTGTCATCGTTGGTAGCATTATAGTACAATAGTTAAAAAGATATAATGTAAGACATTTTATTCAACACAAAATAAAGTTACTGATTTCGAACTTGACTGGGGCAGTATTATGTAATTTGGTTAGAAACATTCTAGAATATTCGCAAGTCCATTGTACACTTTATTCGCCGTTTTTTATCACGCTAATCGCTATCGAAAACTTTTCGAACGCCCGGTAATTATGCCACTGGGTCGCCGTTCACTTATCGCTTTTTGTCTCTGATTTCTACTAAACATCAAAACAAAAACTAATGTCGCCGTGCATCTTGCGCGCATATTTTACAGAAGTTTATGGTTTATTCCCGTGTATTCCAGACACCACCAGTACTTTCCAACTCACTGTAAAACGTCCAGAGTACTGGGAAATCTTAGACTATTTATTTAATGAAAACACATTCTATGATAATTTTAACAAATTAGATGAATCAAATGGGTACAAAAATATGCATAGATATAGGTATATTTTTTTTGTAAAAAGACACCCCAAACAATTAAATTTACGTATGTAAGATTGATTACGTATCATTTTAATTAACTACGTGATAAATCATTTTAATTAAAAAGATAAAAGATTACGAAGAGAAAAAGAAGTAAATGAATCCATGTGCAATTCTTTCAGCTTCTACAGCCTCGTGACAATATATATTGTCACGAGACGTGGCTTGGGAGACAAATTAAAACACTTTAAATTTATTTAATTAAATTTTTTATCAAAGAAAGTCCTGGACACGTGTTTTTTTTAATACTTTACTTAATTTTGTAGTCGCCAAATGTCTTCCAAATATTTCTTGCACTTATTATTAAAATATTCCTTGATTCCCACTAATTAACCCTATTTCTAGTCCTTTGATCACTTCCTAAAAACTCTGTTACATATTCGTCCTGGTCTCCTCTTTATCATTCACTTTTTACTTGCACTAGTTTCACTTATCTCATTATTATTATTATATATCGCGTGTTGTAGTATCACTTCACACTGGTTCACTGTTCGCTCGGAGATGTCGCCTTGTTAATTTTCACAAACTGAATTTTTTAAATGACCCACGTCATCGAAAAAAAAATACTTACGAATACATAGTGAAACAATCACTCGTATAGCGCTCCGGTGAGATTCCGAATTTAGTATTTCGCACAAAGCATTTATGCGAAAACATTCTTTCCTCCGACAAATTTTATAAAGCGGGCACTGATATTTATTTTTCAGCTTCGGGGAAAATTTTAATTGAAGAAAAATCCGGAAAATTCCAGTCCTTTCAAAATATACTTAGAGCTTCATTTAAAAGTTTCGCAGACGGAGACATGAAAAAACCGATTGGTTTTTATTTCGCGTCGGGCTCTTCGCGAGTGGAATGACTCAAAACTTGTAGACAATGGATGCTGTCCGCGATGTAATTGTATGCTCGAAATATCTAAGATTTAAATGTCATTGAGTATAATTTAAAAAACGACGATTACTATAAAAATTAATGTCTTAAATACATGCCATAGAAATCTTTTCCTTGTTCGAATAAAATATTTATAAATTCATTTCAATTAATCCAATTAAAGTCTCCCTGGCGGAGACACTTGCTAATACACTACCGAGAAGTACAAATATAAAGTAAATAAATACTAGACCTGAAAATGGCCCCTTACAAATATATTCAGTTCTTTATGATTACTAGCTTGTTACAAAGGCACTTGGGGTAACTATTTTATATCACAAAAATTAAATCTCCCTTATGATGACTACCTCGTTACGATTCGAAGATAAAATAGACAGAGACTTAAATATATGAAATATCAAGACATGCGCTTATGTTTTATTGTTAAATTATTATTAAGTATCTTTATTTGTAAACAAGGATTTTTTTAAATAAATAAATGCACAGTGTTATATAAAAGCGGTCAATACATGAATTATTAAGATGAAGCTTATTAAAATGATAAAAATACACCCGATTTTTTTTTAAATAGAGATGCGAACACGGAATGCGTGTCTCATCAATATTCTTACTATTCTCAAAATAAGCTAAACGCTTGTGCCATGAAAATAGGATTAGCTTACTGGTGTCCCGAAATGGGGCTCGAACCAGCGACTACCAGATCACTAGGCTAACCTCATGAGCACCTCAACAATAAGCTACACACTAAATCAGCAATGTATGTAGACCTCTTTCCTTTTAAGAACGACAATCGAATTAGTAAGCCGCGCGTACGAGGTACATTGTTTCGTTGCATTGGTATTTATACCCGTAAACACCAACACAACGAAACAATGTGCGTTGTTCGCACAGTTTACGCGTACTAATTCGATTGTCTTTATTAAATGAAATTTACCAGGCATGATAACTTGACACCATAATTGGGAGAATGGCTTAAGATGGCAGAGCTTTCTATTTAGAATATGTCTGACATATCTTCTGTGAAATTTCGGACTACGTCGGACGAAGTCAACTTATATCGAATATTATAAATTTATTTGCTTTAATTACGCCAAAAAGTCAAATGAAATGCTTCTGCAAAAAGTTACACATAGAAAATAATAAGAAATTTAAGAAAAAATTACACACTATGTTTTAAACCACTTAATTGCTATATATTTGTCAACTAGTTTCGGTTGGACTCAACCTTCTTCAGGACAATTACAATATAGACTAATCTAGGTACAGAAATTTATAAAGGAGGAAAGAAAAAGAGAGAGGGACAGAGTGTCAACTAGGTGGGGGGGAGGGAATGGGAGGAGTTAACTGAAGATAGAGGGAACAACTTTAAAATCGGACTATTAGATAAATTTATTTGTTTATTTAATTATTACTATTATTAGTTGATAAAGCTTTAAATTAATAATTCCTAATCAGCCTCCCATTCCCTCCACCCCACCTAGTTGACACTCTGTCCCTCTCTCTTTTTCTTTCCTCCTTTATAAATTTCTGTACCTAGATTAGTCTATATTGTAATTGTCCTGAAGAAGGTTGAGTCCAACCGAAACTAGTTGACAAATATATAGCAATTAAGTGGTTTAAAACATAGTGTGTAATTTTTTCTTAAATTTCTTATAATGTCAAGCCACAAAGTGTTTTCTTGCTTTGAAAAGTAGAAAATAATATTCTAAATTAGTGAAATTTTGAGAATTGTCGGAGCATGCTTGTGAAAAAAATTGTAAAATGGTGAAATTTTGACAATTGTACTACGCGTATAATATACTCGACTGGCATAACATACTTTGCGAACATGGAAAAGTTGTAAACGCCTGTTACCCTTGATTAATTTGTGATAGACATCGAAATCCTCAAGTTTTGCTGGTTAACAATAAATTACGGGTTTTTCCTCCTTGCTTTCGTGTTTTTCTAAACCTCTTTGGATTAAAATAAGCGAAGTCGACGTTTAAAGGGTGAAACGCTAATTAAAACGCCTCTCACCATCCATGTCAAAAACAACCCCTAAGCCTAACGAACGTTTATTAAAATTCTTGTTCGATTTTATCGCGTTACAGGGGGTAAGGGGTGGACGGAGACTTCCTCTATATTGTACTATTAGATCATTACAGTCATTTAATTCGCTTTTATCGTTTTCGCATTTTCGGGGGGAATATTTAATTTATTTTTATTCGTTTCGATATTTTTTTACGTCAATTTTTAAAGAATATTTGAATTAGTTTTAATATTTACTGTACTAGGACTGTGGTTAGAAAGATTCCATAAATTATCAGTCTTATAAAGAAAGGGAGGGTGTCAGCGGATTTGTGACACTCTATGTTAGAGAAGTAGGGGGGTCTTTTGGAAAATGTGACATAACGGATTTGTTAGAAATATGAACAGTGAGATACCAAATTATATATTTTATTGAATAACATTTTCAACAATATTCCAATTTATAATATAGGAAATAAAATTTTCCGAAACCGGTTGGTTTTATTTAATACATAAACTCAAGGGATTATAAAATGGATTCATGTTACAATTAAGGGATTACACAACCTTGACGTTTTCAAAAATTCAATTTTTTCTTCCTGAAGTTCTAAAAATAATTATCACTTTAGAGTTATCACTTATTCAAAAATTCCAAATACATTATAGCAATATGAAGCGTGTAAGGTCAAATTTTTAAAAAGTATTTGAGTATTCTTTTGCGTTTTTCTCGAAACTCTCTTTTTCAGACTGGTGGAAAAAGTATCTAAAAAACTATTGTTACTACTATACGAATTTTGTTCAAATTTTGCACACATCTTATTGAAAAAAAATTCTATGAGTTAGCATACGATTTTTTAATAAAATGCGCCGTTAGCTTATTATGAATTTTGTTTTTTTTTTTAGGAAAAACAAAAATTATTTTCAAAACGATTTCAATGATGTGGCACACCTGTCGAAAAATTTTTTTTTCGATATCCCACATTATTAAAATCATAAAAGTGGTGTAACCCCTGAACAACAAGCAAAAATTTACTTAATCTTAAATTAATAGCAAAGGACCTCAAATATTTCATTAATGAATTCTACAAAAGATGCCACTTTATCACATAGATGTAATAAGACAAATTTTGTTTTCTTAAAAATTTAGTCTCGACTCCGAAGTGTGTAAGGACATTGGTATTTAATTACTTAATATGGGAACAATCACTTCCAGTATCCTTGATCCCAAATAATTAGTGGTTTACTGTAGAAATTGAAAAGCCTTAATTGGCAGTGCATCTTTGTCTTGCCTTTAAGAATGTTGTTTTATCTGTATACAATTTTTCATGTGTCCCCATTTTCTACCGCAACTGAAGATCCCCTTGTAAGAGTCACGATTGTCTTCAGTCTTATTGGTATATGAACTTTTGACTCATTCTTTCTTTTATAATACTTCAGGTAGCTGATATTTCTCATTATCTGCCCGACCCATTTAAAGTTTAAATTTTTTGTATTTTGGTATTTAAAAAAAGTGCATTTCGTCTTTTGGCTCCGATTCCAGCAGCAGGTCAAAATGGAGCACCTAACTAATTGAATAATGCAAAATTATTGTTGTACTCGAAGGATCATTATAAATTTGGTGAAAAAAATTGTCCAAATAATTATTAACCAATTTTCGTCTCCTTTATGAATTCATTTTAATAACCAATTATTTATTAACATGCAAATAAGATGGAGCGCCATCTGGAAACCGAACGCGGTGACAAAGGAAAAGTGGCGATGTGTCAAATTTACACTCTACTTGTCCCGTATGTTGCCAGTAGTAATAAAATGCATGTGTGGGGAAAAAATTCTCAATTTGTGGGACGCAATTACTGTCTTTCTTCCTTTAACCGCAACTTCGGCGGCGTATTGCCATGAATCGAACCATGTAACACATGACACACACATACTTCTCGTACACAGGATGGCGCAAAAAAGCTGCTGGATTTATTTTCCAATTTAATTGTTGAAAAACCTGCAAAATGGAGTAGATCGAGAAGGAGATTCTGGAGAGATCACGTAGCCAGAATGGACAGTGACAAACTCATGCATCTGCAGCGAATAAAATCCCCTCTGGACGACGTCTACCGGGAAGACCAGCGAAAAGATGGAGGGATAGCTGGACCTCGTCATCCCAGGAGGCGTAGTTTTCTCTATCACAGATCAACAGATCTACTAAAAGAAGAAGAAGAATTGATTAAAGAAATGTACAAAAGAATATTTTGTATGTATGTTCTGAGAACACAATGAATGGATTTGTCCACTGCGGGATTATTTTTTAATTAAGATGAATTATAGAAGTCTCACAGAGACGAAGCTATTTATCTGAGAAATGTGTATAGAAGTCTCTTATACAATGGCCCAGGTTTTCAACCTGTGTGAGGTGGCTTAAGTGATCCACAACATACAGTTCACCATTCCATCGTAAGAACCTTAACATATTATAAAAATTTTGAAAGTTGTATGTAAGTATGTATGCATAGATTTCATAGTGGATTATTAATAGTGGAGTATTAAGCAATATTATTTTTAATGCATACGATATTATTTCGAATTATTAACATGTCCACTAGAATACGCCTGAAAAACAATAGTTTCAGTTTTTTATAAAAGGAGTTAAGAAATTGAAAATTAAATACTAAATAAGCTTTATTCCAAAATTTTTAATTTGAAACAGTGGAAATTCATACAAGCCAAAAAATCTTCCTCCGCTTGTCGCAAACGTACGTTTTTCTCTCGACATCTTCCGTGTCTCTCGGAGTTTCTAGTTTCCATGTTCTCCACGTTTTCTTTTCAGTTCCTTGGTGGTTGTGGAACTTGTCTTTTGCAATGCATTGAAAACATTTTTCGTATATCATTGCATTTGCTTTTACAACCCCACAAATTTATATACGAGAAACAAAAGTTAAAAATGTAACATTCATTAAATTATTTTGCGCCATCTGTACATACCACTTTTCCTTTGTTCTAAAAAATTTTTATTTTGTCTCTCACGTTTCTGAAACTTATACCTAACCTAACCTAACCTAACGGCGTATTGACGTGCCAATCAATGTGGTTTGCATTAATCGCTCGTTGTATAAAAAACATCGGTATATCTCTACCACTGATAATTATGAATAAGCATCCATGATTGCAGTTATTGGTCACTGGTATAAACAGGATGTTGGTGAGTGTGAATAAGTGTGTAGGCTGTCGATAATGGCATTGCGGTCATGTGATTAGCCACGAGATTAATCTCTCGCTGAGTCAGAATCTCAATATACTTGTACAATGTCTCTGACTTCGCTGTCCTCGCTTCTCAAAGATTGCCAACAATAGGTACACCGGATTGTAATATTTCTATCATTCCCCTCTACATAGGGTTTCAATTTTCTTGTTTCGTGTGTAACAAACCAATTTTTTTACTGTCACGGGTCGTGGCTTTGGGAGACAAATGAAAACACTGAAAATGAATTAGCGTTTGATTAAGCAGTAATGAATTATTTTAACAAATTGACAAAATCACTTAATAAGAATTAAATTAATACACTATTCTTAATATCACACTATTTTGCAATTTATCACTCGTCTATGAACTCTTTATTATCGCTGGGTAACACTTTCGAGAAAAACATCGCGCTTAGAAGTTGCATTTATTTATTCCGCCACATAGGTACTTCGCTCGATTATTTCGATTAATGCCTGTCGCTCCGAAATTCCACGACTGGCCGTAGTCTCGCGGCTAATATCGCTTTGATAGAAATGTCAAAACAAAACTCCATTGCGCAGCGCGGTGCTGCTTTATATACGTAATACGCGATACGCTGATTATTATCCTTTCTTGTGTTTAGGGGAAGGTTCCCGTCGCTTCTAGGCGTCTCCCGAATGTTCTAAATGATTCTAGAGTGCTGTAGGCTGTTCTAAAGCATTCCGTTGTATTGTCCCAATGTGACATATCACAAGGAATTCGGACAGTGCCCAATTAATTCTGCTTACAGTTGCCGGCAAACTTCTTGAAATTTTTTGCATAGTGGCAGAAGACAAAATTTGGGTCTCGTTGGTGGAATGGTACATGCGAAAACTTCCCTCCACTAAGCCGTAAAATTTCAATAATGTTTGCCGGCTATTGTACCATTACAAAAATAATTTCAATAATAATAATTAATAACTGTATTTGTTTCTTCCCCGTTTCGCCTTATGAGGGTTTGGGGGGTTTTGTAATGGTTATCGCATTAGTAATTGAGGGTCACCAATTTGGTAGTGTGAAGAAAGAGTTCTTTCTATATCTTGGTGGTCTGAGGTTCTGAGATTTTCTCCTGCAGAACCAGCTTTTTTCCTCTGAAGAAAGCCTCTGCAATTTTAGCGTGCGATTTCTTGCCATGTGTCATAGATTAAGAGCCAGCGACCGCCAGACTTACGTTACAGTATCGAACCTGAAATATTTTCCGGAGATGTACACTTTAGAAGGTAAGATCGTTTGGATATTATGACATTTGCGTTCGGGGGATTTTGTCAGATAACAGGTAATACAGGTATAAAAAATGAGTAAGTAAAACGTGAAAATAATAAACATGATTTTTGAACATGTTTAACTAGACAGTTCTATACACAATATTAATCATTCCCAAACGCCTTTCGTTGGTCATTTCTTCCGCTAGATGCTTTGAAGTTCTATAAATAATCATGTCATTTTTGTTATAGTAACAAATATATATTTTATATATTTTATTCGGGCCACTTTTTAAAAATGATTTTATTTTCTTTTCTTGTATTTTCTTTTATTTTTACTTTTTACATACACATTTTTTTGTACTTGTATTGCATGCTATATGCCAAAATCCCCGAAACTCAAATGTCATAATATCCTTAACTTCTTACCTACTATAGTGTACATCTACATAAAATATTTTAGGTTTGATACTATTACGTGAGTCTGGCGGTCGCCGGTTCCTACTCTATCAGGCCTTCGCGGCCTACAATTCGATTCTCTTGTAGGGTGTATCATGGTCCCATACCGATCGTCCAACTTTCGATAGAGGTAACCATCTCATATCCATTTTCGCTTGCACACACTTAAGAGTAAAATTTTCAGTTTTTTACTTTGGCGTATCACTTCATTCACTTCACGTACGCGATCGCTCAAGAAAATGCCGAGCATTGCTATTTTCATAGATTTTTTAAAATTATGTAATAAAATTATTTATCATACAATAAAATTTGTAAAAGCCCAACTAGGCACGCCTGTTTTAGGGCATGTTACCACACAAAATTTCACTATAGGTACTTATTAGTAATTAATTATACATTACATTAAAGTAATACATTACAAAGTGTTGATATTTTAGCTTTACTAAAACACCTACATAAAATATGTGCAAAATTGAAGATAAATTAATTTTTAATATAACAGTCATTATCCAAAGTAGATATGAAGTTTACGTTAAGATATGAAGATTTCAAAAAATATTTCTATTTTAACTATATTGTTTTATAATTTCCATTAATTTCTTTTCAGTGTTTTCTCTACCTATATATTGAATAGAACATTAAATAGGTTTACGTAGGTTATATAATATATTTTAGGAGCTTGGAAACCGAATAGTCTTTGACCAAAAGTTATTTTTGGGACCGTTTTATAATATTTTGTTCTAGTGAGATGCAGTGTTTCAGGCATAATTTTTGGAGTGTTTATATTTCTAGAAATGTTCTTAGGACTTTCTGCACGTATAGTTGTCTAACATCCAGAACCTTAAATTGTCTAAATAGAAGCTCAGAACGATACTTAAAGTCACAATGGTGAATTATTCTATGTATGTTCTTCTGATTATGAAATTATAATGAAAATTTTATTCTTTATTATGATAGTTTCATAATTAACTTTTTAACTTACTAACCCGCTGTTTCTCAGTGGGGTAGGTGAAGATGATGAAGCGCTACACCAATTTTTTTAAATTGCATTCTCTTGCTATTCTGACCTGACATGCAATTCTCGCCTTATCCACATTCGTGTCTATCTTCTCTCATCCAAGCTCGTCGATTGTTTTTTATCAATGAAGAGACCATTGACCACAAAATTTAATTATTCATTTATATCTTAAAAGCAGCCTTATCCAAAACAAAAAAAAATTTTTTAAGGCAGTCACCGAGGATTAATAATTAAAAATGTACTGAATTTTAGATTTTATGTAGCTATACACTAGAAAATCATGTTTTCTATAAATTTATAGGCTTTGTTTCCTACAAAATTTCGAATTCAGTAATTATAGATTAGTAAATCTCGACGATTGTATTCGAGTATTTTTAATTTTATTTTTATTGGTTTCAAAATATTACAAACATATTTTTTGTCTTTTGCCGAGTTTTATAATTGTGATTGATTTTTTAAAAATATTTATAGTTCCGAAATTCTCCCTTTGTTATTAAAAATGAATATTAGGGTCATTTCTATTTATTTCAATGAATCTCTTGTTTGTGATTATTTTTTGAAATCTTAGCTGTAGCTGTTTAATTTTATCGATTAAAAGTCATCCTTTAGCTATTTCAACAATATGTAATTAACGATTCGACCTTTGCATAGGTATAGGTAATGTTTAGGTACATTAAGTGGGTCCTAACAGGACTATTTTGCAGTATCAGTATCTTCCAATATTAAATTCTGTATTTTTTTTATGCAGAGAATTTATTTTAAACATTTCGAATTCGGTATTTTTCAGAACACCTTAATACTCTTAAATATTAAATTCCTTTGTCCATATTGCATCTATACGCCACATATACTCGTTGTGCCTTCGTTTCATTTTTATGTAGTATCAATATTTACTAAGCGGTAACTTAATATGATTGAATACCTTCGTGATAACATTCCATTAGCAAAGTTGATGTCAGAATAACAAGGCGCTCCTGAAGTGGTTATCACTAAACAACATTTCGTATATAAATATTTACATTTTCGTATCACACTTAGGCCTTTTTATAATCGCAACTGAAAAATTAATATTTAAATAATTAACTGTTTAAAGGTTTTAAGTAAAATGTTGTGGAGTTGAATGATTATTTTGTAAATTTAGTTGAAAAATTAATAGACATGAACTAACGTTAATGAATTGGCACACAGTTTCCTTCTACGGCTAGTTCCAGTGCGTTTTATTTGTTTTAAAAAATATTACGAGCTCGTAAATTATGAAAAGATCAAGCCAAATACTCTTGAAAGATATAATTTTGTAATAATTAAGTCACGCTTTATTACGAAAAGCCGTTTTTACCTTTTTTTTAAGTGTGAATGTGTGTGGATGTCCTTACGATGGAATAAACGTTGCATTGTGTAGAGTGATAACTTAAGCCAGCTCGCACAGGTTGTAAGCCTTGGGCCATCGTAAAAGAGACTTTCACACACATTTCTTATATTTATAGCTTCGTCTCTGTGAACTTCTATAATTTATCTTAATTAATTCATCATCCCTCAGCCTCTGGGGACAAAATCCAGTGACTGTGTTCTTAGACATGCATACCTACATTTAAAAATATTGTTACTTTAACTGCAGTATAAACGTGTGTTAAATATATGCGAAGGAGGGAATTTTTCCTGTGTGACCCAATCACCTCGCCTCAATAAGATGTTCATCTCTATACAATTTTATATTCTGTTATTGAAACACTTTTTTATTTTACTATATTTTGTTATATTTAACGTTTTCTGGAAAATCTTCCCATTATTAATAATAAAATTGAACTAAAATTATAATCATTGCCTGATAGTAATTAAGGGTGTGTCTGGAGGTTAGGGAGGTGGGGTGGGGGTGGAGTTTAAATGGATAAAAGAAGGGATGTAACGGGCGGTATTTGGACGTTTATTATTTTCTTATTCTTCTTATTAAAAAATTCTAAATTCTCCAAGATGTCTAGCTTGTTTAACTTATCTAAGGAAATGTTACGTCAACCTTAAAGTATGAATCAAACCCGTTTCTTTTGAGAGTCTCTCTGACTTTTGTTTGAATAAACATCAATTTAATTACCTTAGCGACTAAATTATGTTTTTTGTCAAGGGTTTACATTTAATTATTTAGGCTAAAGAATATTAAGTCTACAACCGGTGCGGTGTAGACTTTATATACTTGTGCGTGCCCTTAGTACGCGCATATCAAGAATTTTAATTTCCCAAAAAGCTCGAAAATTGCCAAAAAAGAGCTTAAAGTTTGTCTGAAATATCGCACCAAAGAAAAAATCACAGAATCAATGTAACAGAATTCTTACAAAAACTCTGTGTGTGCGCAAATTGAAATGGATTATCGAAGAGGTGATGAATGGTGAGGAAGGAAGACCCGAAGCGAAGGTCTCTCACTGGTAGAAGTTTTGGTCGTACTCGAGGTATGAAGGGATGACATCAGAAGAGTGGCGGGTAATAGATGGATGAGAAGAACTTTATAATAAAACCATAAAAACTTTATTTTAACCACTAGCTCTTCCCGCGCAGCTTCCCACGTGTAAATTTTTAGTAACTTTTATCAATTTGTGCATTAACCTTAACATATAGATATATGTCAAGACGGATTTTTTTATAGAACCTTTTGAGTTCTATAACTTCTCTATAGAAAGTATTTAAATATCTCTTAACATTAAGGCAGCGTTCGCAGAAAAACGCCTCGCTCGACCATTTTTTCATCGACTTCAGTTGTAAAATAGGTCACCAAGAAAATAATTTAATTTAACAAGATAATATATAACCTATCTCCATCCTGAAAGTCAATTCTAAATATTGATAAAAGAATTTTTCAAATCGGATGAGTAGTTTTGGAGATAACCTAATATATTCAAATTTACAAACTTTATATATAAGTATAAATTTGTTCGAAAATGTAGGTAATGTTGTATTCTGCTAAATTTTTTACAATATTATAATTAAAAATTCATGTACTTTATATTAGTTTTTAACATATTTTTTATATCCAATATCTGTCATAAAAACAATAGGTATGCTAAAAGAAAATAGAATGCAAGATTATATGATCAAAATTTAGATCGATGAAAAATAAATATTTGGGAATAATCAAATAATAAGAAAATTGCAAAAAAGTAACGACCTTGGAAAAATATTACTTAAATTGACTCCGAAAGAGCCATATTAATTTATAAATTAAAAATAGCTCTTTGTTTTCAGTACTGCTTCACTATTCCAAATTTTAATTCAACAAAAAAGGGATAGTTATAAGATAACATGTAATATAGATATTCATAGACATAAAACAACAAATGCAAACGAAATAAAAATTCTAAGTAGAAAGAAAAAAAATACCCAAAACTGTTTAAATTACAAAGAAATATTATTTAACAGAGAAATGGAGATGTTTAAGAATAATGTAGACGTCAAATCGTAATGAAAAAATATGTTTATTATACAACAAGCGAATTTATGAATGGTTAAAATAAATGATTGATAATATTATGTACCTACCAACTTAATAAAGGCATTTAAATAAAATATGCTGACTTGTACTCTAAGAAAACAAATAATATTTTTTAGCGAAATAATGCTGAAAATAAAAATCGTAAAATCGCCTAAATTAAATAAATAATTCAATGTTATGATCTATAACAATCTAAGAAGTCCGACTGTACAATCTGAAAAATGCTAATGAAGTCTGACTATACAGCTGAAAAATAAGAAATGAGATATTTGTAATATAAAATTTAACTTTAATTTGTTCAATATTCATGTTTGCTTTTAAAAAATGAGTCAGAAATCGAAAACCGAGACAGTGTTGCAGTGACCTTTTCAGTATTATAAAAAAACTGCTTCATATATTTATATGATTAAATTAATAGCCGTAAACAAATTTATTTTAATTTTTAAACTTTCAAAATTATTTATCCTATTACCTTTAAGTGCGATTGGATGGAGTAGTTTAATGGTACATGAATGAAAATAATGATAAGATCCATGATGTGTTTCGCGAATTCAGAAAATTTATTACTTGTGAGACAACGAAGATTTTCTTTTAGTCGAATTTCTAAAAATTTGTCCGATGTATTAACGCATGAAATTTCTTAAACTTCTTTTTTTGACTTTGAATTGAAGAGTAATGTGCCTAATTTGTTATTAGCATACACGCTGGTCTAATTTTGGGAGGAAGAAAATTATTATTTTACATTTTTATTTTTAAATATTTTTTTAACGAACACAAACAAATAATCTAGTCACTCACGTAGGGTGATATAGTTTATTTAATTTAATGACAATCTAGCCACTTTTGAAAGTAACCACATTTTGACGTGTGTTAACCACCTTGTCATTGCGTAGGTACCATAATGTAGTTTTATGAATAATGCATTGTGAACAATTGTCGGACAACAAATATACATTACAATCACATCAATTGTTATCCGAACACTCTAAAATAGACCGAGGGCGCAGACCTTTACGCCTGTGTCATGTTTCTATCTGAATATTTAGAAATAAACCGTCATCTGTCAAACAGTTTTGCCATTGTGGCGGCAGGATTCATTCCAACACTGTTAAATAAAGATCAGTCACAATTGACAAAATATTGACTCTAATATAAAATCAATCGATCTAAGTGTCTGAGAATAGGCATACCAAACAGTATTGAATGACTTGAAAAGAAGGAGGTGAAAGCCCTCTATAATGCCTAAAATATAATATTTTTTAAATATGCGCACATAAAATAATTCGCAGGTGCCTCAGGTGTCGAATTAAATATTTTTTTATTGTTCACGAAAAATTTTTACAGGAAAAAATTCGGTCAGTTTCTCTCTTAGGCTAGGCCTATTCTAGAGAAACAGCCTCATATTTTAATGTATTTTCTGGGTTTTATGGTAAAAGTACTATATTGAACACTTAATGCTCAGTTGATCTTTTTTTAAATATTTTTTTGTATTCTTCAAGTAACAAAGTTTATAGAGAAAATTAAATAAGTTGTCGTTGTCCGAAAGAAGTAATTTTTCGAAATTCTCTAACTATATGACAGAAATAAACCATTCTTCGACAGTCTCAAACCAAAATTACTCCACTCGGAATCATTAAAATGAATAATCTCAAAATGGTGGAAATACAGAAAAATAGAAATTCTGATATAATTCTGAAATATTAATAAATAATATCACTTTTCTAATTACCATTGAACCATTGAAATTTCCAATAAGTAGTGAAATTCAATAGCATTCTAACGCATCTCCTCAATCTTCAACGACACTGTATTTAATTTAGTAAGTAATCGTATTCAATTATAGATTGAGATTATGTGTGGGAATAAATATTGAAAAAATGTCATCATGTAGAATTAATATAATATACAATAAAATATATAGGTACTGTTAAATCGTTCAACTTAAACATTCCATAAAATTTCCAAGTGTTCAAGGTGTAAACTTAATGTTTCAGTTAACGCGTGAAATATTCTCAAAATTAAACTAAATTACGTGTAAGTATACATAGAACAAAAGTTGGTTATGTACTCCGTAAACTATCTGTGTCTAACTATTTATACGTTAAAACAACGGGAAATGCGCTGTCAGTTGCAAATTCTATCAAAAAAGCAAATATATAGAAATATCTACTCGTAATTCACCTATTGGGAATTATATTGTTTTTTTAATCAACCGCGTTGAATTTGTCCAAAAAATACTCACGTGGAATAGGTAAGGTTGGATAAAACTATTTTTACATTTACCGATAATGTAATTTCTTCGACATATTGACATTTCGTATGCCCAATTCAGAAATGATCATAACATGAAATTGATATTGACATTTACGTTTCTATTCAATCGTAAGATTCGAGGAAATTCAATCGTCAACAACTCAAACAAATAATACCTCTATAGAAAATGGTGTGTGTGTTCTTCTTCACTCAGAGAATGATAAAATATTTCATATGCTCAGTTCTCTTATACATGGCTGTGAAATATGGACTGTCTGAAATCTGAAAGTTAATGTCACGAATTAGTAGGAGGCTTTCGAAATTTGGATACAGCGGAGAATGCTTTGTGTACCGTGGACCGATATGGTTAGCACCACGGAGGTGCTTCAGAGAGCTGGAGAGAGCTTTTGTCGAATGTTAAAGTAAAGAAGGCCTCTTATTTGGATCACGTGCTACGCGGGGATAAATATCTCTTCCTCCGACTAATAGATAAAGGACGACGGGGAGATGATAGAAGGCAAATGTCCTTGGGTGTTTAAATAGCAATAATTATTCTGAATTTTTCCAACCATCTTTTGGCTATGGATCATTCTTTTGATATTAATAAGGATTTACAAATTTTACGTACAAATTATACAGAATCACAGTTTGATCAATTATGAATTTTGGAAATAAGAAAAAGTGTTAATAGTAAATTGAATATTATAAATAACCAGGTCCTTTTTACAAATAGTTATCTTTTAAATTTATTTTCATGTTAAGTAGGTTCTTTATTATTATTCATTTTCCATATGTATATACATATATTTATAACTTTTTTATTATTTTGATATTAAAAAAGTTATATATACCTATATGGAAAATCATCTATCTTTATTTTTTTATTTAATTTTGTCAGTATGCAATTGTATCCTGACGAAGGTCCATTGGCCCTGTAACATGTTGATATTTTTAATACAAAAGTGGTGAAAAGTAAGTTTATTTTATTAATTATATTAATAATTAATTTAATTATGGTCTTCATATACGTATATACAAAAGTCTTCAAAGGAAAGCACCACAATATTTGATCGACCTCTGTATCCCAGACAACATCACTGGAAGACGACTCACTGCGGTCAGCTAAATCGGAGGCACTCTGCAGGCTGGTAGTGCTAAGGAGACCTGGAGCCACCAAGTTTGCGGAACGTGCTTTCAGTTTTGCGGGCCCAGCTATGTGGAATCAGCTGCCTCCAGTGTTGCGATCCATCGAGAACCAGAACTCAGAACAAGAAGAGCCTAAAAACTCATTTTTTCGGGATGTCGCACCTGTAAAGACCCCTTGAAGCATCTCTTACGCAAAAACGGCGCTATATGAATTAGCATAAACATAACATCACATTTAAATATTAAATAGGATTTAAGACTTTCCCACGTAATTCTTTAATGCTCTACAACATCCCAACAAATTACATAAATCGCGTCTTAATATTTAACTCTGAAATAAAATCTTATTATAATATACACCTAATAATTGTTTATTCTATTTAATAAAATTTATTAAAGCATTCCATCAATATTCAAATGAATTACTTCTGTTAATCAAATAATCTCCTAAGACTTTATCAAACACAAGATATTTTCAATCCGTGAAAATAATTATTCAGGATTCAAAGGGGTTTTTTGCCTTTGGCAGCAAATAGAGGTATTTGATAATATCCCCGGTTGCTCGTACGATTATCTATCAAAGGAAAAATTCTTTAATTTGTCCATAGCTACCTACATATACACAACAATATATCCTTCTTAGAAATCCAATGGTATTTTTAATTAAATGTCAACGTTGGCTGCACAAAATAAAAACGTATTTATACTGAAATTTGCATTAAGCACGCCGGAGCTTCCACAGTAAGATATACATATTTAAATGAGAAAACAGAATATGTATATTATTTCAGTATAATACAGTTTTTTACTTTTTTTATGTAGGTAAAAATTTTGGCAGAAATAGCACCTATTGTCATGGCGAAATTTCCGGAAAATTTTCATTACCATGCGACATCAATTTCGTTTGTGTATTGATTTTAAACATTCATCACCATTTTCTATTCACTACTGGATAAAGGCGTCCCTACGTTCCTCCCACTTTCCCTTGACCATTGTTAGTCACTGTCACATTTTTCCTGATTTTGTGATTTTATCATCTTATTGGATTTTAATAACCTTAAAGTAACGCGAACAGATAGAGCAGTTGATGCGATTGAATACGGCAAAAAAACGTTCGATAATCGGACAAACCTTAGAAGAAAAAGAAGTAGAAATTTGAAAGTGTATAACATAACCCAGTTGACGTTGAAAATCTTTTTATTTGCGGAACGAAATTTGAGAAGAAGCGAAATTTACAAAGTATTGTATACATGAGTTGCAATGTAAATGATATGTAGATGGGATTATTCTGTTTAAATCTAATGCCGCATTTAGCAAGCTCATGTAAACTTTATCTACATGAGAAATACGTTCTGCAGTCATGATCCTAATATGCGTCTAGAGAGTCACATCTCAAAAGCCTGGACTTCGCGGAATCGTTCTTGGTTTAGTGTCAATGCCTCCACCCCATAAGACGCATATTGAAAGTTTCCTGGGTGAATAGAGTGACGAATGTTGAAGCTGGAAGACTTCCGACGTATAGATAAAGACCGAAAAGTGTACGGACTATCAAAAAATGAAAGCTTGAATATCTTAGACTTGTGCCTACCGTACCAGAAAAAGTGAATTGCTCTAAAAATGGATAACATATGTTGGTCAATTAATAAATGAGACTTACAGATAAGGTCGATATATTCACGGAAATGTACAAGGCCGCTATAGCGTAATTAGATAACGCGCCTACCCCTGATAGGAGGAGATCCTTGGTTCGAATCCCAGTCAAATATTTTTTCGTGGATTTGATTTTTCTGTATGTCTTTCTAATTGATTAATTAATTTGGTTTTAAAAATTTTCGCAGAACTTTGTTCTAAAAAAAATTGCAACTTCACAATAATAATGTGTTCTGAATATAATTAAAAAAATTAAATAAAATAACACTTCTCTTTTTGCTAGCATTCAACAATGGTATTAACTATTTGTTTGCATTTCTGGTTTATTTATGTTTGGCGTTAATGCTTATTTAAACTCCCCTATTTCCAGTGTATTTTTAGGGCAGGTCTATTCGCGGTTAGCCGGCGGGCTCGGGCCTATTCGGCTTGCCAAGCAAGCAATAATTCACTGTTTGCGCCACGCACACATTGACTTAAGCGAAATTGCTGACTCGAGCACCGACATTATTCCACCCGACACTTCAGGTGTTGCTCACCCGAGGTCGCTTTGTATTTTACCTGTTCGATTAAGATATTACTCTGAGGGGAGGTGCTATTCTATCCGGGGCATAAAAGCAAAGGCAGCAATGTCCAAAAAAATTTTTAAAATGTTTTGAGTGCAGTCACAGAGGATCACTAGTTTAAAATTCTAGATTTTATGTATCTGTACTTTCCGAAATCATGTTTTCTGTAAATTTATAAGGTATGTTTCTTATAAAATCTCGAATTCAGTACATTATAATTAAGTAATCCTCGATGACTGCATTAATTTATTTTTTTTGATATACAAGTATAACAAATGTTAGGTATGTTGAATTCTGTGTCATTATACCTCAAATATAATTTAAAATGAAGCGTATTGTTAAGAAATTACATCACCTTGGCTGCCAAAAAAATTCTCTATTACCCCAATTATAATAATTTCGTATCTGTCCGTCTGTATGTCTGTCAAAAAAAATGATATAGAGCACAGTATATTTTTTGAAATATAAATTCTTTCGGTACACTAACTTTATAAACATCTTCTCCTCAAGTAATTACTTATCCTGTGTGGTGTTATGGCTAGGTAGGATACCCAGAGACTCGGGTTCGATTCTCGGTACCGAAATATTTTTTCTCATTTTATTTTGATGACTATTTTATTTATAATATTAATTAATTAATTCTGTTGTCGCGTTAGTATTTTATTTATAATATTAATTAATTAATTCTGTTGTTGCACGCGCTATCGCCACAATCGCCAGAGTTTAAAACAAGTACCATTAGCCGCTGGCAGGGAAAATATGAAAAAAAATGTTTAAATAGAAGTCGTTATTACTATTTCATGGGTGTCGGCTATAAATAAGTAAATACTTATTCTTTAGGCATGTAAAAGTAATATTTGACGGGTTACAGCTAGTTTGGTCAATAGTTATAAAATTGATTAATTAATTTGGTTTTAAAAATTTTCGCAGAAATTTGTTCTGAAAAAAATTGTAACTTCACAATAATGATGTGTTCTGAATATAATAAAAAAAATTAAATAAAATAACACTTCCCTTTTTGCTAGCATTCAACAATGGTATTAACTATTTGTTTGCATTTCTGGTTTATTTATGACTTTCAGAGAGTTCTAAAAATAATCTGCGTAGGTAAACAAACACTTCCCCATCATGAGCGAAATATCTTCTCATAGTCTATATAGTTTAAAAATATACTCTATAAACTTTAAAAATAAAATTTTACATCGCATTATATTTATTTTTTATTTTATTTATTAATATGGAGTATTCACAAGTCCATAATTTCAATAACACAATATTATCTTGAATAATTTTAACTGGAACTCAATTACAAACGACTCCTGTAACAATATAATTTTAAATCCTGAAACTCTAAGCTAATCAATCAACAATGAGGCAGGAAAATAAACAATAAACAAAAAAAGTGAGAAACGAAATATGAAAATAATAAGCACATAATAATACAAATAACTTTTGAAGCAACACTCTTCCAAACATCGCTTTCTCGAAAGTATTTAAACTCAAATTGAATATATCAATACTTGCTTGTAAAATCAAAGTGTTTCCCTGCGTTCTCGTATGATATTTCGGAATTGAAAAAGGATGCGACAGTCCTTATGCTAATCTTTTCCAGAAGATATGGATAGTTAGTTTTGTTAGATTCTAAAAGATTATCTCAGAGATTATTTATTAAATTTATTAAAAACATTGACGGAATATTCTCTTCTAAGTTTCAATGGGTGTAGTAGGGGTATTGGATGATTCAATTGTCTTCTACTGAAGAACTTTAAAACATAATATGCACTAAGTATTGGGGATTCCAAATGACCAATCCATATACTAGAGTGCTCCGTACATATGTATTGAATAAATTTATTATAGTAGTAGGATTCTTGAAGGGCTTGGATGTCCTGAGTATAAATCCTAGCATTTTCGCGGCATTTTTGCATTTAAAAAAATAAAATTTTAATAAATAATATAGATAATATTTTATTAAAAAGATTCCCTGAAAATATTTACAATTAATTTTTTTGTATGTAGACACCTAAAAGGATTACGATTCTTATGTGTGGTGAGGGATAACCACTTACAATCATATTTCTCGATTTCTTTCTTTCTTCTTTCTATATTTAGACAGGTGCCTTTTTACCGGTAAACAGGTAATGCATACACTATAATTGGCTTGTTCATATATTGAACTGGGAACATTATAAAATAAAACTAACCCATAAAAACCAATTTTTTATTATACTCCCTTTCTCATTGAAACAGGATTCTTACCTATTCCACGCGTCTGGCTCGAAATTTAAACAATATAAAAATCGTCAAAATTTCGAAAAATCCAAAATTATACTATAATTATAAAAAAAAAAATTAAACGATAATTTGTTTGGATCATTTTCATCGTCGCCACTTGTCTGCCTGCAAAGTTTCAGCTCGGTTGGATCACGGGAAAAGGGTTAAAAATCGATCCAAAGTTTTTTCGTCAGACAAGCAGACGCCACGAGTTAAAAGAAAGGAAGTAAAAATACGATCGATTAACAAGCATTTGAGCCTAGAAATAAATTGTTTTCAAACAAAAATATTGGTTAAAGATCGTGCCGATGCGTCCCCACGAACTTCCCAGACGGCAGGATGCGAGGCGGTTCTAGGGGCAATTTGTGTGGGCGCGCTGATCACGAACAGCGGTGGCTGCGGGGAGGAAATTGGAAGACCAGGTTGCTGTGAACCAACTTTCTAATACAAGTTAAGAGATCAAGCGGCAACCAAAATAATGTTGGTTCAGTGTCCCCTGTCTTTTCAATCTTTGTATATATTCACCAGTCAGCAACAGTGGAAAATAGACACTTTTGAAATATTTTGCTGGCGGAGAACGTTACGTTTTCTATTGACAGCGGGACGCGCGAATGCTTCAATCTCGCAAAAATCCCAAAAAATTCGTGGTTGGCTTTTGTATGACTTTTAGCATACGCGAGCTAAAATGCATGCAGGAAAAATATGGAGGTATCATTACCGTCTGCGAAAATCTATGTATACTATGTCATAGGAAGGACTGTAGATGTCATAAGCATAGTCCCTTCGAATATATGTAAGAAACTGATTTAGAACATATTATATAGGTATAGCTTTCAAAAATTTAGTAATTGTAATTCAATGGTTATAAAGGCGGGCGTTCTTATGGTGGAATTGGTGAATGTTGCATTATGTAAAGTGATCACTGCAGCCAGCTCATACAGGACATAAGCCCTAGGCCATTCCACGTTTCCCATATAAATAGCTTCGTCTTTGTGAGACTTCTATAATTGCTCATAATTTGTAAATTATTGTATTTTTTAAACTTAAGTAGTTGAAGAATGGAGAGGAATGATTCGTGATGGCGATTAATGCAGGAAAATTCTTGCAAAAGCCGTGACCCACCAAGATCTTGTAGCCAATAATGATGATCATGATAATGTTATTTTTATCTTCCTTTTATACGGTGCCCTTACTATCCAGTCTTTAAAATTTATCATGAAATGCAGTACATCTATGCAGAAAAGCATGCACTTTTTTGATAATTGTAATGTATTTATTTTTTGTGAATATAAAAATACATTCATATAATTAAAAAAGCCACCCGTGTTGCTACGGTAAACCTGTGCCGAAATGAGCTTAACAAAAAATGATGAAAAAATACTAGACATAATTAATTAATTGCTTAGATAGTGTAAATTTGTTTAGAAAAAAAATTAATTATACAATCATACATAGACATTTAAAAGAACACTTTTACTTTTTTGTAAAAAAATATATACGTAGAAAAAGTTTTAAAAAATTGTATGTTGGTGTGAAATAATACAGTTTATGAGCACATACATACATGAAATAATACCTGTATTCTTATTTGGGTATTTGTATACCTACAGTTTATAATACTATCAATTAGGTCAACACTGTATAATATTGTTAAGTTTTTGTCCACACTATTTATTACTACGAAAACTGGACACCAAAGACTTTTTTATCACTCGGCATAGAACACCCTTTTTTTTAATAATGACTTTTAATAAGAACATTAAAGAACAAAGGAGCCTTTTAAAAAAACTTATTTGTCCAAATGTCCAAAAATATCTGTCTTGGCATTTATTGACCGATACATAAGGGAAGTACACATCATAGTGTTTTGTACTTGCTGAGATCTTTTGCAGTACTTGAATCTTTAATTCTGTATGAATTTTGTATTATTTTATCTCTATTATATTATTATCATTATCATCATCATTATCAATTGTTTATTATCCACTTCTGGTTGGAGGTCTTCTTCAGTGTGTCCCACTTTCTTCTTTCCATTTTTATTCGCTGCCACTGTATTCCGGCAGGATTTAATTATATCGGCAGTGCTGCAGTTTTCAATGTGGCCTGTTGGCTTCCTAATGTTTCTCGGTCAACACCGGATGACTGACTGCATCTGTTCAGTGATGTAAGATAAGCCAAATCATCGCCATTTCATTTTCATAATGGTGGTTTCAATTACAACGAATCTTTTGTTTGCTCTCTTATCCACGCGTTTCCGTTTCGCATGTATGATGCCCAAAATATTTCTCCCTTGCATGTTTGCGTTACTCAAAATTCTTGAACCTCTCTTTTCTTGAGAGCCCGTGTTTCGCAGTTATTCAGTCTTATATTATATTATTAATTTATAAAATATTTTTTCATTTCATCCGTTGCCGTATCTATTGTCAACACCTGCCGAATATATTCTGTACAATTTCCAGTAGTGTTGCAGTAAAGTATTCCGTTAGAATAGCTGACTCCCGCTGCAGTAAATTGTCCATCCGCTGATCCAAGTTTTAACAAAATGTAAACAACATTACACGGTTTTTCAATATCCAGTAATACTGGCGTTCTCGGTAGGTTTAACTGAGCATTTTCCGCCAAATGACTGTCGTCGGATAAATCCAAAATTTTTATAACTTGAGTTTATTTGCGAAATGTTTTGCATCAGGATTTTGGCGCTAGTTTTAGCTTCGCTATAAGAAAAATATTCACATTAGTGATAAAAATGACTAAAGTATTGTAATTATATTCAAGAACACATTCTTATTGTGAAGTTGCAATTTTTCAGAACAAAGTTCTGTGAAATTTTAAACCAAATTTATTAATCAATTAGAAAGACATACAGGAAAATCAAATCAACGAAAAAATATTTGGCTGCTATTTGACTATTCCGGTAGCAGTCAAATATTTTTTCGTTAACTTAATTTTTCTATATGTCTTTCTAATTGATTAATAAATTTGGTTTTATTGTATTGTAATGTAAAATGCACCATCAAAGAAGTTGAGGAAGGATGCTAAATTTAATCGGTGAGATATGCACAAATGGTTATCTACCAAAGGAGATTATGTAGCAAAAACGGACACTCATACAGAGTTTAATTATATAGAGCAGTAGTTCCCAAACTAGGGGTCGCGACCCACAGGTGGGTCGCAGTCACATCACCGCGCAACACAGGGTCGTGTTATGTTTATTGTAGAAAACGTAGTGCAACCAGGTATCAATGCAATTTTCACTCATTTAAAAGAGTTAAAAAATAACTTTAACGCCAACTTCGAAAAAGGGATGAAAAAGTTCGACAGGATAAACTAGATTTGTAATCCATTTCAAGACAACATACCAAATGAAATATCAACAAAGGCAAGTAAAGAGCTTATTGATTTATCAGAATATACAACACTGAAAAAAACATTTAATCGCAAGCAATTATAAAACTTCCGGCTTTCAGTAAGTGATATTTATCCCTGCTTATCTGACCAAGCCATGAAAGTCCTCCTACCCTTCACTACCTCATTCTTATGTGAAGTGGGATTTTCTGCCATGGTTTCTATTAAGACTAAATACAGAAATAAATTGGACGTATCGATTTCACTGCGATTAAAAGTGACTAAACTTGAAGTCAACGCTAATGCTGTCATAACATGAAATAGGCAACAAATGCATCCTTGCCATTAAAATATCACATATTAATATTTTTCGTAATTAAAAATTTCGATTGTATTTGGACGTTTTTCTTTTTTTCTTGATTACAATATGTATTGGGAAATTGTGAGGCAGGAAGTGGGTCCCGAAAATTGAAATTTTTTGAACTGCGAACTTTGGGATCCACTGATATAAAGAATTCAATATATTTCGACCGCGAGTTGCAGTTATGAAAACACCGCCTTCGAGCATCTTTCTATGTTTTACAGAGGATTATGTATTTTAATTGAATTAATTTAAATATATCATCCATACACAATAGTCCATTGCCTCCTGAAACAGTTACTAATTTAATTCTTTCTCCCTTTCCGAAACCGTACGTCAGTGCTGGCAGCAGTGCCACAACTTAATTTGCACTGATTTTGAATTGGATGGCAACTCTCCCTCTGCGATTAATGCATTCGAGAGTCATCAATCACTTCCTATTCCGCGGCCATTATCCTCGATGTCTCCACCCCGCCACCACTTGAATTCAGAAAATTTGCCACTTATTTTCAACGTAATTTATCTGTCGCAACTAGAGCTTTCACAGCCAGATAAATCTACTACTGACAGTGTTGACATCACCTTATCTTAACTTTTTAGTGTTTCTGGATAAATCAATTCAGTGCATGAAAGAGCCAACATATCTTAAATCAATTTTCGGCATCTTGTTCTTTTTTTGCCCCGTCCTATCCGTTCAAAGGACGTTGGCTATCAGATTTGGATATGAGAACTTTATTTACAGTAGACTGGCCAAACCACTGTTTCAGGTTTTTCAGCCACCATGCTCTCCTTCTTCCGGCAATCTTTCCCTGCATTATAAAATGCAAGATCTCGTACTTATCTGGACATCGTACTTTTTAGTACATCAAACATAATAATTTCGTTATCTGTCCATCCGACAGTCTGTCTGTCCTCGTAACTTCGTGTAACGTCCGTAATTTCTTTCTAATTCACAGCTAAAAACGAAGTTAAACGAACAGAGATGGGGCTCGAACCCCGGGCTAGCAAACCCGAACCGGACGCTTAACGTGGAGTGTCAAAAATATGCTATAAATATATTTTAAGTTTTAGCAAAGACGCGAGCCAATGTTCCGTCATTTTTGACAGGTGGTTGCAGCTAGTTTTACAATATATAAGCGTGGTTTTTAAAAATAATATTTTTTCATGTAATGTAATTTTGAATATTTTAGGAAATATATTTCCTGGCGTATCCTAGTGTAATGCAAGTATTCGGATGAATTTCATTACACACAATAAAGTATATTGCTCCCAAAATTCCGTAAATCAATTGTAGATTTTCTCATTAGCGACATCTGTGGGGATTTAGGGGAATGAAAATGGCTTTGTACAGGCCGCATGGAAATGGCGCTTACAACTCATATATGAAAGCTTCACGCAATTTGAACATATATACAACTTCCAAAAAATGAATAAGCATGGTATATTCTATCATGGGTGGAAATGGCGAATGTTACAATTGTGTAAAGTGATCACTTAAGCCAACCATAAAAAGACAGGTCATAAGTCCTGTTACACCCAAATGACTTCTATACCTACTTTCCCATAATTAATACAGTTTCGTCTCTGTGAGATATCTATAATATACACTAATTAATGTAATTTTCTTTCACACTTGTGATACTCTAATATATCCCAGGCTTCTTACTCATATATAAACAAGGTCAGAATTACGATGAATGATGCATTTTAATTTTAACAAACATAGTAAGGATTATCCCGGAACAAACGGACGGCCGAGGATTTACGGTAATTACATTATTTTCTATAAGTGTACAATGATACTAACTGTTTGTCATGGATAAATAAAGGGACAACATGAACAATTTTTTTTATTGGTGATCAGTTTTACTTTAAATCTTTCAAATCAAAAAAAAGATATTTTCTTGTCTACATTTTTGGATACGACTTCCTTAAGAGCTTGCACCATCTTGAAATATAAAAAAAAATACGTTAAAGGTAAAAAAAAATCGTAATGATTGCACATATGACACTATCATTGTTTACGGCATACAAGTCATATACATATCAAATTATTTTTAAAATTTCAAAATAGTGGAATTGCATATATATGCTGTCCTTAATATGTCATTTTCCGTGACGAGCGCATCTCTTGTAAATTCTTATGTCGCTAGGGTTTGACTGAAATAAAAAACTAATTATCTTGCTGTTTGATAATGTACGTATCGACAAAAAGATTTTTTTGTGCAAAGGTTTGAATGTATTTTTTACTAAAAAAAATCAGAAATTACAAGTCATAATAAGCAAACGATGCGTCTTATCAAAAAAGTCTACATCGTAGATAATGCTATTAGTAAAATGTGTGCAAAATTTAAACAAAATCGTCCTAAAAAAGAGAGTTTCGAAAAAAACGCAAAAGAATAATGAAATTTCTTTGAAAATTCGTCTATCACGCTATTTTCAAATTGCTATAACTATAACTCGCTATTTTTAGAAATTTTTCAAAGAGGTGTAACCCCCAAAGGTGGTATGCGGACGTCCAGTATTTCAGGCCTGAGCGAGCGAGTAGTTAAAGGTGCTAGAACCGATCATGCTATCGACTCTGAACGTGATTTAGCATGACTAGATAAATATATTGTTGGTAGATGACGATCTGATCTAGTGACCTTAACATGATGATACATGAATCGATAAATCAATTGTTTGTGAGTGGTGGATAAATCATGTTTTGATATGATCTAATTGGAACATCGATGGTGTGTCTGGATAAATCAATTATAGGTATAGGTGATATCTTTCTCTCTGAATATGATTAAGTGTGACTTGATAAATCAATTACATCTAGATGACCCAATTATCAACTTATTTAAATGAATGATATAATCTAGCAAAACACATAACTAATCTTAAACCTTCTTTGTATTTCAGGTTGGTGTCTTCAATGCTTTAGAAAAATGTAGGGGATCAGTTTTTGGTAAGTTTGATTTTCTTTTAGTGAACTCTCACTAATCTACGCATAAACGCATCTATTGACCATTTCTACTCGGTCCGAAAAATAGCATTTTTCAAAGGCTGCAAAATATGCATGGTGGCGATGACATCCTCTATCGAAGAAAATTTCTTCAAAGATTTCTTAAAAAAAATTCTTTCACTGATTGCAACTCGTTTTCTCCATTTTTATGACAACTTCTACGATGCTGACTTCAAGAGTCTATAACAAGTAACAGAAATTTCACCTGACCTTATTTAAAAAGTGATATTTTTCAGTCTTCGTCCAATCACGGCGCTTTTTCATATAATTTATCAAAATTATCAAATCAAATTAAAAGACCTACAATGTAGTTTTCCCATAGACATTTTTATATTCCTTTCTACATATAAACGATGATGATTATTATGGTTCGCTAGTCACAATTCCGTTTTTCCAATATCGAAATTTCATTTGATAAATCTATTACGTTTCTAGTTGACAACAAGTAATAATAATAAAGTCATATCAGGACATCTGTTTATTTTTTGGAAAAAAAGCAGATCTCAGCTAAGTATCAAAACAAAATTGTTTGCCATTAAAAACTTTTCCAATATAACTTAACCGATTATTTTTAAACTTTTTTGTTTCGGCAATCAGTTGTATCTGTGCTCGCTTTATTAGGGATGAGGCAACTTTGACGAATTCCAAATACCTGCCGCTGGAAATCTTTGGGAGAAATTGAAAGATAAAACCGATTTTCAATTATTGCGTCTGATTGAGGATTTCGAAGATCTGACAGATAAACCGCCCGGGGTCCGAGTCGGCGCATATATTAAATTTCACGAATTAATTCATCGTTCTACTGAAGAAAAGATAATCAAATTAAATCATCTATCGAATTACATTCAGTCTTTAAATTATAATTTATACCTACTCATAGTTCTTCGAATTCCCAGTTTCATAAATATCTAATAGGTATAAATGAAAAGAAATCAGAACATTGTTTTAAATACTGAACCATTTTGAAAAATCATTTCCATAAGTTCGCAATTCAATTTTTAAAATTTTAAGAAGTATACTTTTTTTTGTGTAATGTGCTTTTTAGCTGAAATTTTTACAAAAATAGCTCCGTATAAACTATTTTGATTTCCATCTTAACATTTTCAATAAATAATGTATACATGACAAACTTATATTTAATGCGTTCATCATTTAATTAATTATCATTTACACGTAGTTCTCAATAAGATACATAGTTCTCAAAACATAATTCTCATAAGACACAAAAGACATGGAATAGTTCGATATCCCTTGTGTTCAGCAGAGCTCGCGGTAGCTCTTCCAACAGGCATAAATATCAGCAGGTTTGTTGGTACTGTACCAGGAACATAGAAACCAGGACATAATTGCAGGATTATTGATTATACCGCGCAGCAATCGATAAAAATGCAATCAATTACACATTCCTTCTAGTCTCTAAACTATTGTAGCCATACGTAACCCGGAGAAAATCTCTTGGACAGAGCCAATGAAAATGCCCCTCCTCTCTCGGTAAAGATATCTCAGAAACTTCTTTTCGACTTTCTCCACCATCAGAGAGTCTTCTTCTTCTTTAAGTGACCTATCCGTTGGCTTTCATGTTGGCTTTTTACTGCGGCCCGGAATAGGCTGGCCAAACCACTCTCTCAGGTTGTTCTCCCTCTTCCAGGGCCCCGACTTCCGGCAATCTTTCCCTGCATTAAAATGCAAGATTTCGTACTTCTCTGAATGTCTCATCACGTGTCCGAGATATTGGAGTTTTCGGATTTTGTTTTTTGTAGTTTTGTTTAACAATTTATTTTTCTTTATTCAACATCTTCATTCGTAACTTTGTCCATCCAGCTTAATTTGAGTATTCTTCTATATCCATATACATCCACATCTCGAGTGCTTCAAGTCGCCTTATTAATTCTTCGGTAAGCATAAATGTTCGAGTTCTCAGTACGCGGGTGTTTCTATTACTACTATCAATTATTATTCATATTTTAATAATGTTGACGAAATTCAATTTTTATTTAAATTTAATTAAAAAAAATAATTTTAATAATTTGCTGTGGGGGCAGAAGGGGGAGGTGTGGTTTGTGTGCTTGCCAGGGAGATTGAAAATTTGTGATTACAGGTATTGAAAATGTAGAGCGTATACCGCCCCGAAAATATACAGTTCGGTAGGCTGCGACCACAAACAAGAGGAATGAGCTAAAATAATGTTGTAAAATATACACAGTATAATTTATTGTACTTGTTGACTTTCGTCGTTCGTAAACCACTTGTAGATGGGGTTGTTTTTTGAGAATTTTGCGTGTTCAGAAATTTGTTTGGCATTATTAAAGCTTCGGAGAGGGAGGTGGTTAGTGGTCAGCAATTTGGAGAGAATGAGGATGAAGTCAGACTCTACCGATGGCTTCTTACGCTGTTCTCTTCAAAGTGTGTCGCAATGTTTAAAAAAAGTAGTGTATTAATGATCTTATTCTTATTTTGATTTCCTTTCCGTCCAACGGACGTTGACTATCATGTTGCCTTTGAGAACTTTGTTTTCTGCTGCCCGGAATAATTCTACAGTAGACTGACCAAGTACTTTCTTTAGATTTTCAGCCATGATGTTATCCTTCTTATAGAGCCCAGACTTCCGGCGATCTTTCTCTGCATTAAGAGATGCAAAATCTTGTACGTCTGTGGATGTTGCATCACATGTCCGGGATTTTGATTTTTATTGTTATAATGAATTTTCCCTTATTCATCCGCACCGTAACATCTTCATTCGTAACTCTGTCCATCCAGATTATTTTGAGTATTCTTCTGTAGACCCACATCTTGAAGGCCTCAAGTCACATTACCAATTCTTCGGCTAGCATCCATGCTTCGCCTCCATAAAATAATACCGAAAATACGTAGCATCTGATTATTCGCATTCGTAATCTAAGGATGGTGGTGGTGATGATTATTATCATTACTGTACTTATCTCCCTCGCTCTCGCAGCTCACTTTTTGATTATCTCGATCTAGTTATACCGAAATTGGTATAACTAATAGTTTTAGAAAAAATATTTGTTATTAAACTTCCCGATAAGTTTTCTTCTAAGTCGCTTTAAATAATTTGTTTTCTTCCCGCAAATTATTTATAATTCTTGCAATCGGTATTTAATGAATCAAGTTCTTAAAAATTATTCCTATAGTTTACAGTAGTATGCTAGAGTTACGAGCTTACTGAGTTTTTTGGCAATAACCTTATCATTAAAAAAATTGCACAGAATCTTTATTATGAATAGCTAGCTGACTGTCATAATTGTATATTTAATATTAATAAATGTGGATAAAAAAACCTTTTTTTAAATATAATTAAAAAAAACATTGCCAATATTTAGGCTTTAGAGTGGTTTATAGCAGTTTTTCCAGCATCTATTATTGCTCTTATTAATAAATATTATATATTTATATTACAATAAAAATAATAATGTAACCACCGTTTTTTATTCTATTCTAAGGATCTTCTTATTTACTTACAAATTACAACGATTTTTAAAAAAGTCTTTAAAATTTTCTTTTAGAATCTACTCTTTCACCGTACATTGTATAGTGCAAGGTACAAGCAGCGTAGGTAAATAATTGAATGTGTACCTTTAAAATAAATATATTTAACATTTTATTTGTATTTAATTCGGCATGATTTTAATGAACATTCCTATCATTGTTAATCTGTCAGTATCAGATATTTCAAACAGTTAGTTATTTTGATGGTAAATTATACAGAGCATAAATTGTATTGAGTATTTCCCACAATATATTATACAATCAGTTCAGTATACTTATTTGTGGTTGTTCTGATATCGGGCGAACTAGCCAACTAATCCGTTTATTTGAAAACTCAAATATGTACAGGCTGCTCCGATAATTCAATTTGATATTTTTTAATCAATCATTGGGACAGATTTCACATATATACATACGTTGATTTTGTATATGTTTTTTTTATAGTAATGATACAATAAATGACTGTGTATCTATACCACCCTTTACTGCCACGTTACGAAAATTTCTTCTTCTAAGACTCGCTTTTGATTTATCAACTTTTATAACGGATGGCACTTAATAATTCTTATTTATATGAGGGCAGGGGAAAGGGAAATGATGCCTGTGTTTTGCGTAGGATCATAAAGAGTAAATTTGCAAAATTTATTTACTATCGGTCAAAGAATGTAAGATTGACAGATTATTATTATAAATAATTAAGTTCACTGAACTTAGAATTTAATTATTAGCATTTAGACAGATAATGCAAAATTTCTATATTTAAGAGTAGTAAATTTTATACTTCGCCTGTCGATAAGAGATTCTGTTTCTCTCGAAACTTAAAAAGTGAAAAAAAAATTATTAATCTCACATAGAGGTAACAAGTTTTATGACAAACGCAAACGCCAGATCCATCAATAATAAAATTATTTCCTGTTTCACTGTGCACACGCGTGTTTCGTTAATTAATAAATTTATACTTTAATTACATGAAATAATGTCAAATTTAGTGGCATGTTATTAATATTTTTTGCAATATTATGTCAGTAAAACTTGCAGTATAGTATTTAATAAACGCAATATAAATGATTAATTTTGTACAGTCGGCCAGGTCGGTCCGCTGCCCAAAGCGTCCGCCACACTCGTTATGCGCCGGCGGGTGTCGCCATAATATGGTGGCGCGTGCCGCAAATTTTAATTCAGTTCAAATTGGTGTTCACGTTGACAAATTTTCAAACGCAGCAATGTTTTTATGGTCCACGGTACTGAGTGAATTTGTAAGAGCGGATGAAAAAAATTCATCATTTCCGAAAAAAACATCACGTCTAAACGGTAGATAATCTTAATAGATTATCTGCTTGTCTACGTTAATTAGTTGTATACTAGCTGTAACCCGTCAAAAATGACGGTACTTTTGTTCATCGGTTCCTAAGGAATAAGTATTTATTCATTTTACTAAAAAAATCGTAAAAAAAATAAACATAAAAAAAATCGAAAATAAGTATTCAAAAAGAAATATTTTTCGAAAAAAAATTTTCGTAAAAAAAATTTTTCAAAAAAAATACTATGAAATAGTTACGGACATTACAAGAAGTTACGGGGACAAACGGACGGTTGGACGGACAGACAGACAACGCAATTATTATAATTGGGATGAGAGGCATAAAAGAAGAGGCAGCAATATCCCATTCAAGTATTTTTGAAATAAAACAAGAAACCGGTCAATTCTCAACGAAATTTCTCTGGAATCTATGAACAGGTACATCATATTGTAAAAAAAAATTAAAAACAATTGCGACCTACTTTTTTTTATATACTTAATAAATAGTAACACCAATATTTAAATAATTTACCAAAAAAATGTTACAATCATGGTGAATCACGCGCAATGATATTACTGATGTAGGATTTATTCGGAAGGAGACTACCATTAAAATATCTGTACTACTGTATATATTAACAAGTTTCTGAATTGTGCAAAGCGGCGAGTTATGTTCTGCAATGTCAATATTATTGATAAAATAAAATAGTGTAGGTACTTTTTTTAGTAGGTCCATGTCTCATGTTGTTTAATATTTGAAAAGAAAAATTAAGAATTTTTTTAGTCTGATTGATATGGTTTGCAAATTAATGACAGATAACAAAGAATTATAATCAATCGGGATCTTTAGCCTCAAGTTAATATAACGTAAGAATTTATGTTGAACGCGTTCAGTAGTTTTTATTTAAAATATTAACATGGAATTTAAGTAATGTATACCTATGTTTCATTTAATCGCTATGCTATTTTTTTTAATGTATTATATTTAATTATGGTATCGAAAAAGAAAATCAAAGATATATATTGTAAATCGCTCATACGTGTCGAATTCATTGATTTTTTTTTTGTGTTCATTGAACAGAATAATCTGGGTTTTATCTTTAATTATTATAATGGAATCCCTGTAGATCCAGTACATTAAATATATTATAGGATTATATTATATTTGTATATCATGAGATTTGTTTTTGGTCTATCGAGTTTAGCGGATGTTATTAATTTGCGGCAACACATCTGTTTACGCGGAAGGGTGGTTTGATTCTCAATGGAGCATTTATGACGTGGTCTGTCCTTTGTAATATATTTCAAAACAACATCAGATTTTTCCGATTCGATAAGCTTTCACCACACATATTCTGTTGCGTGACAGGTGGACAAATCTCATGATTTCTTCGTCATTGCAATGATTCTTCTAACCTTTCGCTGATCTTCCGGAAGCATAAAAACTGTCATAAAAATTGAACTGTCTTAATAAATATTATTATAAAATATTTTCTTCAAACTTTCGTTTATTTATAATCCGTACTCTATTAAATCGCATCATTTATTGAAATCCAAGGAGATTTCTATAAAGAAATGAGGGATTTTTTCAGTGATAATTTTGCAGGGCTGTTGAGTCATTCAAAAATCTAACGACTCAGAATCTGAGCGATTTATTATTTATGGGCTTTTACAGTATTAAATAGAAAACAAGAGTTTTATAGAAACCTAACATAAAACATGTTTCACAATAATAAAGCCAAGTATCAAAAATAAACCAATTTAAAGAGAATTAAATAGGCAAAAGGCAAAGAAAGACGCTGTTGACAATGTAGCTGTAACTGCAGGTACTAGAGCGATTTTTATTATTTTTTTTTGTTTTTCGTGGGCACTTACAATGTAACAATTTCTTTCAGATATTATTAAAGAGATTAAACTTACAATGTACAATTGGCGAGGGAGGGAACATGGTTAATAATGTTGACTTACACGGGGCTTTTATTTTGTTAACGAATTTAATTTTTTGTTTATTTCTAAAGTTTCTATGGCGGACAATTTGAAAAATTTGTTGATATTAGTGTATTTAAATTTAGATCTATCTTTATTACTTTCATATTTTAGATTAGTTTAAATAACGCTCGTCAATGACACGGACGTCTCGAAACCGGTAGCGTAAATTCTTTAATAAGTAACAAATTGTACATTGTAAGTTTAAACTCTTTAATAATGTCCGATTTTTATTATTATTTCGTGATGTTAATCGCGAAATAATGACCGCCTGCATAATGTATCCGTTGCGCGAATTGCCGTTATTGATGATTCGCTCTCGCCCCAGACATCTGAAGCATACACATTTGTTGCTTTTTATTAAGTATCCTTGATATTTATAGTATCAATTAATTTTAAAAATAAAATGGAGATGCGAACTGCTGTTTTCAAACTAAGCTAATTATGGACGCATTTTAACAATAGTTTTTTTTTCTGTAATTGACCTATATATATCCTATGTATAACCTCGTACTCTAATGATTTGCCGTTTCCGGGGTGAACGTTTGGTGTCAACAGTGTCAAAGTGACTATCGGCGCCCTCTGTCGGCTGTGATCCGATTGTAAATCAAAGGTCAACCACGAATTCGACAGGTCGTTCATTAACGGCATGGAGAGAACTATCGATGCCATTTCGCCTCGTATTGCACTCACTTAATGATGTTTGCGAATGGTTAACCCCAAATCGAATTAAACAGGGTGTTTCGTACCCAGTCCGATATATATACTTCAAGTACATACTTTTAAGAATATGTTTTTTTTTTGGTAAAAAAATATTCAATATTCTTTCGGTTCTTTTCGGAAAATTCTTGGGTTCTGTCGACTGCCGAAAAAATAGGTTTTCCGCGGTGACCACTCCCATTTCATCTGTAATCGTCAGAATAAAGAAAAACAAAAGTATCATCAAAAGTGACACTATAATTTAGTCTTTGACGTAGGTGTTTTTGAAAATATTGATTTTTAACAAAATGGCGGGCACTTCATTTTAAAAAAGCGTTTTTAGAGAAAAAATTCGGGTTTATTATGCCGATAAAAAAATAAGTCACTTAAAAAAATCTTACGGCAAAGACTAGATAATTATGTATAGAATAAAATAAAAATATAACCACTAGAAAGTTGTTGATCGCTTCAGTGGTTGCCGAGATGTTTTGGTCACTGATTTTCAAAACATGGTTTCGAGTAAAACGCGTTTGAGCAATGAATAAATCGCGAAATTTTTCAACTTACATAAAATCATCGATTCCAGGTCCATTATATAAGTCCTCCACGTTGCTTTGAATTCCCATATCATCGAACACTCTTCACAAATATAATAAAAATATGTCTAACGTTTCTTTTATGAAAGAGCCCGATTGGCAGCTACCTGGGTGTAGCGCTGCGCCGTGCGGCGTGGCGGGTAATCAAAAAAGAGATGCCACAATTATCAGCTATATATAACTTTGTTATTTTTTCAAATTTTTACTTGAAATTTTCACCAGACATTTTTAAGAGCTCAAACTTGAAGAAAATGCAAAAATTTAAAAATCGATTTTTTCGAAATGTCTATTCCCCCTTAACGGATTCACCATCATCAATTCAAATTTAATGGATCAATGTAGCTACAGATTGGGGAAATTTTTCTACAAGGACACAAGCAGGACCTTACATTCCGGGGTTACGATCCTCAGTAATGAGGAAACCGTCTGCGGTAACTTTACATTCGGTGCCTTACACAAGACTGATAATGAACAACTACGTAACTGTAGACATAAGAAAAAATATAGAAAATCTAATGAATAACTTCACTTTCCTCTACATTTCAGCGTTATTTTTACAGAAATTCTCAAAACAGACAATACCTAGTCGAATCCATTACATTTTATTTATATTACAACTCATGTAAATATTGGATTTTTCCCTTTTGAAGAAGCAAGCGCTTCTTGTATTAAGAAGAGAATTACCATACTGAAAATATATAATTTTTATGTTTGTATGATTAAGTTTTATTCACATGGATTTTAATTTTGTATACTATTTTTCATAAAAAAAGTCTTGAATACTTGGAATTTTCTGGTGTTTTGCGGTAGGCTGTTACTTTTTTTTCGTAAGATATATATATATATATATATATATATATATAATGACGTTGCGCAAATGAGGTGTTACAGGTTTTTTACGGTAAGAACGTGTGTTTTAATTGCATTCGATTTTCAGTTAAAAAAGTATGTTTGTGTTATTTTTCTTTTTCTTCTTTTTTCATTTGTGTTATTGTATTTCTGAGAACTATATCAATAAATTTTAACACTTGAAATTTTTCGAATATAAGGTGTGTTTTTTCAATGTTTTTTTCTTAGACATTGTACAATTTCGATCCGGAGAAGATTGGAGGATATACCAGATGATAGGAAGAACTGCCGCTCTCGAAACTAAATTTGTGACAAAATAACTCACATAATTTGTATTATAACGTTTAGTTAATTGAATATTAAAATATATATAATTATTAAAAACAAACTTCGTTTTAACATTACTTTGTTGAAATTTAAATGTTTAATGAAATGTTCATTAATAAGTTTCCCAGTTAATGGTTTCGTTATCAGCATAGAACGTACTCGTATACTAAATTAAATTAAAATTAAAAATCGAAAAATATGTACATTAATAAAATCCATTTAATTACTCAAGTGAAAAAGGATTTTAATGGTAACTATTTGCGAAAAAGACCTGGTTATTTACAATATTTAATTTACAGTTAACACTTTTTCTAATTTCCAAAATTAAAATACCTTAATTAGATTGCCACAGAATTACTGCCATATGAATTTAATAATACAGGGTATCTCATAGCTAGTAGCTAAAATTTTACAGTTGGAATCCTGCCTTGATAATTAGTCGAAAATGTTCAAGCAACCATAGTTATGGAGATATGCAATAACAAATTTTGCATTTTTTTCGATATTTCTGACTCATTTTTTGCAAAAGGTTGAACTATCACTTACATCGATTATATGTAAAAGTTTCAATACAACTCAAATAAAATTATAAAAACCTTAAAAAAAATTGTATTTCCAATTTTCGCAGGGATGAGATACCCCGTATAGTTAGTTTAGTGAACATTAAATTTTTTGAACCTAATGCAAATCGTGCGTTTGACAAATGTTGACATTAAAAGCAAATGAGTATGCTTTTGCGTTTAAAAATGTAATGAACCAAAAATGATTGCGTTACACAAATCGCTGCATTCGGCGTTACTATATTTCGATTAACCGGCCATAGATAACGTTGCGTTGAACGTACGTTTCGCGTATAGACGCGCGCAGATTTACGCGCGTCAAAGTGCGCGCCGCGGATAAAACCCCCCGGGATTTATGGCGGGAGTATGCAAATTGGCGCGAAAACGAGGAGTCTAAATGGCGATAAAAAATGGCGCGTTGCAATGTTTTTATAATGTAATTACCCGACGCTAATAACCGAGAACATGCATCGACTTTCAAATTAGTTCGCAGCCATTTAAAAATGTTTATGTCCGGTAGTTTTACACAGAATTTTACAAGTCCTCGATTTTAAACCCCGATAACCTACCTAAATTTTATTTCATAAAATCTAAATACAATAATTTCATCTGTCCGTCTGTCTGTCTGTCTGTCTGTTTGTCTGTCTGTCTGTAATTCACGTCTGAAAATCCAAATTAAACGGCCGGAGATGAGGCTTGAACCCCGGCGAGCAAACTCGAACGCGGGTACCTACGGAGGTTGCCATCACCGTATGTGCAGGACCCCTCAAAAATAGACTACATATAGGACTTCGCATGACGCAAACCATTTCAATGTTCAGCCCAGCACGACAGGGGAAAGATAAAAAAATCAAATATTTTAATAAAAGTAGCTATTACTATTTCATGGGTGTCGGCTATAAATAAGTAAATACTTATTTTTTAGGAAAATGCATGTATAAGTACCGTCATTTTTGACAGTTTTCAATAAATTAGTTCATATAATAATTTTCTTGTCTATCTGTCTGTCCGTCTGCCTTAGATAAGATAATCTCACGCTTGGATATACATACTTGTAATCCAAGATAAAGTAATAATGATCGAAAAAATACAGAATCTATAACTACTTCACGGTTATTCATAAATTTAGAATCATTTAATGTAAAGTGTTAATATTTTTAATGAATATTTTTTTTTTTTATTTAACACGTAAATTAATAATTATATTAACATGTAAATTATTAAAAGTAACTTGCTAATACGGAAGCGTTAGAAATAATTAAAGAGTATTTTCATGCAATGTGCTCGGACACCATAAATAACTACATATATCGTTATCGTAAACTTTCATTACTTTTTTTATGCAGGTACCTACTACATTTTTTAATATATTGAATTTTGTAAATAAAAGATTTTTTGTTATTTTTGTGAGAGCCGCCATTTTGCATTCCTTTTTAGCATTATTTATATTCTCATCATTTATAACTATCGTATTTTGTTTTCATTATTGTGATGTTCGCTTCCCTTGTGTTAGGAGGAGAACTTTGTTGGTGTCGGGAATCCAGTTAAACTCACTCACCAAAGTGGATGAGGCAAAAGTGATATGCCAGGACACAAGAGTGTGACGTTATATTCACTCTGCTTACCCCTCTGGAAACGACGCGACTTTTTTACTTTTCAATATTTATTATACAGTTGTTTAATTTTTCTTCTAGTGAGAATTATTCATTAAATACGCAATACGTAAAGCCTTAAAAGGGATATGAATTTAGGTACCTACAAATAATAAATTTCTCTTCAAGGTTTCAATCAAATGGGAAAAAAAATTATGCTTCGAAATTTTATTCCCATTTAATATGTTTTATCAACATCAGACGAATGTATATTTTCTTATAACATTTCCGTAGTTTGCTATCTCGTAGTAAAATTTATATCCCGCGTTCATAAAATATTGTTAATAAACTCCAAATATGTTAGATGCGTCCTTAAGATAAATTTATATCGAATATTTCATATAACTTTTCTCATATTAAGCCATTCGTTTGTTAGTACCGCTCCGAACTATCGTATTATCAAGATCGACCCCAATAACAAATATATTACATCCACTGGACAGCACACTGTAAAGCAGCGAGCTCACGTCAATTACAAAACATGGCTAAAAAATAATTAGTTACTTCTAGATAATCATAACAAGAGACAAAATAGACCTATTTTACGATTGTCAGCGAATCTTCGACATTATTTTATTTATTTATTTATTTATTTAATGTTTATGGAAGACCAACAGCACAAAAAAAAAGCATAGAAAACATTGATACAATATAGATGGCCAATTACAGGTCTCCACATTTATGTTGTATTGAAATTACTGAGAAAGGATAGAAAATATAGCGATCGTATCAGGTAAGTAAATAATCTTAACGTTTTAAAGTTTATAATTTTAAAATAAATTAGGTTAAGGGCTTATTTATCCTGGAAACCTAAAATCTATATAGGAATTTACAAGAAGGTGATTAATTATTTCATTTTTTTTTACTTTAAAGTAGTGTTCCATTAGGTAATATAAATAATGTATTATCGGCCAGCTTAAATCTACGAGCAATCACAAAGATGACGAATGATTGGTTATTGAATTGAAAATTACAACTGTTTATTGAATTACGATTTAAGCTGTGTAATCGAAATGGCAAAAGGGGGCATCTCGTACAGATTTATGTATTTCATGTTATTGTTGATGTTTTCGTTTGCCCCAATTATTTTAAATATTCCAGTTCACATGTCTGTAAAGATATGTTTTAATTCTTTTCATTTAGAAATAGCGTTTTAGTGTCGCGTGCGGTTTATAATTCCAAAAAAGCGGAACAGTATTTAACAAATGCGATTCGCGTGTCACGAGTTGACTAGAACTGTACTGCATTTTGCGTTATCTAAGCGTTTTGGGTTTGGTGATGGATTTTGGAATTTAAATATCGGCATTTTAGGAAAGTAATAACAAGGATGAGGCAGACTTAACCACAATGTTGTCAACAAAAAACAATGGTGGAAAACAAAAAAAAAAACTGAAAATCCCCAGGCAGCAAAAGCTTGCTGGTTTAAAGAGATATCAAAAACTATACATATCTACTTAATAACTATAGTATAGAATACTAAAAATCACATTTCCTGATAGTTCATCCATCCTTCCCAATTACGACTGAACACTCCCCTTCCCTCCTTCCGTCCATCGCTTCTCTACTCGAATAATTCACAACAAAACTGCATTTTATATTAGTTATGGTTAGATGAATGGGCAGCACACAGTAGTGACAAAACTCCTAAAACTTATTTATTTTTTCGGAGGTAAGTTTAAAGAACTCCATATCACTCACATGGAAATAAAAAAACTTGTTTTTAAGTTCTACATTTTTAATTTTTTGAGACGCATTTCGCTTTATTATATTGATAATGCCCTCATAAGGTGAATGGCGTCTCGAAATAATTAAAAATGTAGAACTTAGAAACAAATGTTTTTATTTCCACATGCGTCTTAAAACTAACGCTTAGCGACTACTCTACGTATTTGTAGAAAAACACAGTTTTGTTCATAAAAAAAAAATATTAAAAAAAAGTGTTGACAGCCAACGTTAATGAAACGGGTAAAGCACGGAAAGAAGAAAAAATTTTATTTTCAAAAAAATAAATTCAACACCATTTAGATATATTTCACTTATGTCACACGTGTTACATCTGGTGTCCTCCCAGAGAGTTACACGAAGTTGTTTTTATCAGACGCAAAGGGAAAAGTTAAGAATGAAGAGATGATCGCCGTAGATAATACAAAGAATGTAATTTATGAGTAAAGTTGAGTTGGACTGTATTTACGAATGGCGAGTGTGAGTGATGCCTAAAGTTGAGGATGACAATGTCTTATTTTCACTCCCTCAAAATTGAATCCAGTGGCGTGCAGTACTTGTGTTTTACTACTATTTATCAATGTTGTAAAAGCGAGAAGATCTTTCACTAGAGGTTACCTCCATCTGAAAGAAATACCCTCTCTGGAGCATATTATGATTAAAATATGCTAGTACGCTATTATATATACCCTCGTAATTGAATTTTCATCATAATTCTGAAGCATATTTTTATGAAAATATACTCGTTGGATATTATATAATAACACCCTCACTGAAAAATGTGGATATTCTTCCCTTATATTATTATTTAATAATGTAACTAATTTGAGTCTACGTACTCATAGATATGCCCCGTTTTGTAAATTCTATTCTATTCAAGCGAAGACGCGATTCAAAACACCGGGCGGTGCGAAAAACGTAGTATATTTGCATTACTCTTAATTAATTAGTAAACATTTATGGCAGATTTGGACCATACGAAACTCATGCGCAGCTTTATTTGATATTTATAGATTCTTTCAAAAAAAAATTTCTACATACTTAAAATACTAATGTGAAAACTATTAGCACTAAATCTACATAACTAATCCGCAATACATCAAATAGTAACGTGTGATGTAATTTAGATTTAATTCGAATGAACTATACTCATGCGCAATTCTTTTACTGTATACAGTTCGCGCCCCTGTTTGAGTCATATATTATAAGCATGACAACGCAGCCCATCCCATGACTCAAGCAATTTCTATTGAAAAGAGATGACTCAAGATGTAAGGTTATGACGGAAGGTTGTTAGATGACGTCATCTTCGAACTTTTCCATTTATATTTAGGGGTTGAAACGAAAATGAGTTACATCTCAAAAAATGATTCAGAGAGGAATTCAAAGCTTAAATCATCAGCATGGTTATTTTTATAAATCAACGTGAAAATATCCGGCGAATTCAAAATTTACGACGACATTTCGTCGTTCAAATTTGTGTGATATATTTCAAACCCACCTATATTATAATATTTGATACAAAATACGCATATTATTTGTACGTATACATAAAAAATAATGAGAAACCATTCTAATAACTAGTTTTTTCTACCTCATTAAATGATTGTAAATGTAAAAATTTCTCAAAATATATAAGGCTTTGGGAAGTTTAAATCCTCAGGTAACCACTGAAATTATAAATATATATTTTTAGTTTCAGTTAATCATAATTTTTACCCACGTCTATGAGTAATGTTTTTCAAAATAATCTATACCGTTAACTTATCACATATTTTTAACGGAATTCATACAATCCTCGATGACTGCAATTAATTTTTATTGGTTGATATTTCTGCCTTAGCTTTAATTCCCCATAATATATCTTAATTACACAACATATTCTTTATAAAAAAAATCTAGTTCACTCGTATGACTAACAATTTCCTTGTGTTATAACTGTTACATCGATAGGCCTTAGTTTCCGATAGCTAGAAAATGATTACACTTTTATCTTTTCTTGATAACATTTGTTGATTCACCGCAAATTCAAGGCCAGAAGTAATAAATACGTAATACATCGTAAAACGACTTTACGTACAACGTTCCATCTGCCACACACGTCTCCACACCCATTGTGTCAACATATCGTTTCTTCAGTAGGTGTTGGCGACCAGTTCAATCAATTATGTAATAATTTGTGTACACGCAAGTGGTCGGTAACAGTTCCATCACTGTCGAGCTCTTTGAAGCCCAGCGTTATTCTGGAACACCGTGTACAAGCTCGCTTTTCCCCATTCGATTCATCAAATAGCGTGAATTTTTTTATACGCATTTTATAAATTGTGGATTGCTATTTTTTCCGATGAATAGTCGCTTTTTTGTATAAAAAATTGCCATGTTTTCAATCATGGTATTTTCCATTTTTTGACAGATTTTTTTTTATTGCTGCTTTATTACAAATCGGTTTGTTTCCAATGTTTCGGAAGTCTCGAAAAGTAAATAATATTAATAGTAATATTATTAATTATTTATTTATCTGACATACATTTGCATGTTGAACCCCGCATAAAAAATACCGAGTTCTTTGGAGTATGTCAGCATTCTAATAATGTTGTTTTTTTTTTTCTCCCATCAAAAGAATGTGTCATACATACAATATAATATATTTTCCTCACCTTAACGTTGATGCTGAACCCATAGAACACATATAATCAATCACGTATTCTTACATAATCTCACTACATTGATACCCTAAATATATATGTAGGTACTAGCTATAACCCATCTAAAATGACGGTACTTTTACATGTCGGTTCCTAAAAAATAAGTATAAAAAAGAAGAAAAAATTATACTATAAAGAAGTTACGAACGGTACGAAGTTACGAACGTCGTTACACGAAGTTACGACGAACGGACGGTCAGACAACGAAATTATTATTATTGGGATATGTAAATTACTAGTGCGGGCCAAAGACATTTATTGGGATAGTTTTAAATAATACTGTATTCTTTTTAATGTTTTTTTTATGTATTTTGTAACCAGTATTCTGTTAGTGTCTCAATAAAAACAATAAATAAATAAATAAAAAAACGTTTTCTGAATACCTACGATGATGTTCACTTAACTAAATCGGTTTCGCTGATTGATTTTTTTTACATTATCATATTTTGTTTGTTTTGCATACATATTGTATGTTTGCGTTGAATATCGAAATGCTTTTACACCTTTATTGGTTAGTTTTGATATCATCAAACGTAATAATTTCGTTGTCTGTCGTAAAGTCCGTATTTTTCTGGAATTAAAACATTATATATTTAGAGTGTGACATGCAATCATTGCGCGGCACTTGTTGCGCGGTCACGTATGGCAAGTCGTTATTATTATTTCTCGTGATTTTTCACGTGTGTACGGCTGGTACCTACATATTTTGTATTTGACGGTACTGGTGAGCACGACGCTGGCTTAACACACAGTTGGTTCCCTGTTCGATTCAAAGTGAAGTCACAATACATTCATGTGATTCACTCAAACTGAGTATTTTTGTGATGTATTTCGCTACACTTATCGGGCCTAGTAGCGTGCAGTAGCGTTAAAAATTAATATAAATATAAAAATAATAATAATAATAATTAGTACATTGTTTGGAATTGAATTACAGTGAATTTTGTTTAAACTAGCTTTTATTTATTAAACAGTCCTGGGTAACCGGAGGTCGCTATTCAACCCGGTTGTAAAGCAAATTGATAGGTGAACTGATCCGTGAAGTGTATCTATCTCAAGTGCAGAGACTTGACGGGTCTTATACTAAGGGTGTAGTTTTACAATAAGGGAGGAGTGACTAAATTGTTTTTTTTCGCGCAGCGATATTTAATTTCGAATACTGAATTATGTATTCTCTACACTCTTCAATTCTGCTTCCTTCAGACATTGAAGCTGTTAGTAGTATGACTCGGTTGTAATCGTTTTGTTCGTTCCGAGCTACTCCCAGTGGATTAGTCCCCCTATTTCGCACCAAACAGAGCATTATCTTGCGAGAATGGAGATGAGAGATGCTCGGAGTGTGATCTTGGATGTTGGTATTTATTCACCCATTATTTCCACTGCTTTGTGTTAACATAAAGACACCACTTTTCAACCCATCAAAATTAAATTCGTCGATGGTTTGTTCGATGAAAGCAAAAGGATACCAAGCGAGAACTAGTGAATCATAAGGATACGTGTTCAGGTCACGTCATGATCACCACTGTGGACAAGTTTATGCCGCCTCTCCCAGAACCCTTCTTTACTCGCTTTTAAAATATTCTAGAACGTTCTTTATTCCCGAGCGATGACTAATTAGTCCAGCTATTTACATCTGAGGGAGATAAAGAGTAACGGTGAGCAGTGGAATGTACGTGGGTGGCTCGGCAGGGCCGCCACATATGATAACCGCTCCATATTTGTTTTTTGTTGTTTTGCCTCAGCCATGCAGAACCATTGTTTGGCGATTCGATTAATTAACTGTCGAATGACTGTGTCGGCGCACTGAAATATCACAATTTCAGTATTATCATACCATGGTCACTACGTCACTACATGACAACACATCCTGTCGGCTGAATATCACGCAAAAAGGTAGTAAAACCACCAAAGCCAATCATTTGTTAACGTGACGTATCATATAAAAATCAAGACAAAAAACACATAAATCACAATATTATTTTAACATAACAATATGTCGATTCAGTGGGACCTCTAGTAAAATTAAACATAACATAATATGTTGATTCTAAAAAAACTACATTAGAAACGGGATATTTCGTGCACTTCGTGAAATTAAACATTAGTGTTAAAATCTTATTTTAAGAATGCATAAATAATAAAATATATCACAAAATATACAAAGATAAATATTAAGTATTATAAAATATTTAATTTTCACACCATTGAGTGCGTGGACCAAGGTCAATCAATGAATTCTATCACGCAACATGGCGTATCAGCGTAAGCGAGCTTTGCGAATTTGTTAGAATAATTTAATTTATTTGGAAAATGAATGCACCCCTCCTTTTTTCAAGCCTCCTTCAATGCCTCCATGGCCCCATTGTTCAGGTTTAGCTCTAGCTTAAGTGTGAACCCCTAAATAGGCTAATCAGCCCTTAGATAAGCGCAAGACAAAGCACCGCTCAAGCGACTAATAAAGTAGAGTAAATATCCAAAATTCGTGACAAATATTTAATGTCCAGTAAAGTATACTTTTTGAACAGAATACTTAAATAAAATAAATAAAACTATGAACACTTTTGAAACAGTTTAATTGTTATTAGTTTTTTCAGTTCTTTTGGTTATTTTAAAAATAAACTCATAACTTTTGAAAATTCCGATTCCAGAAACAAACATCCCTGCTACCTGAAAAATAATAATTGTTCCGAACTCGCTTTTCACATAATTGAAACTAAAATAAGTCCACACTGTACCTTACAAAAGATTTATAATGAACAACTTAGAAACACCACGTTTCCTAACATATCACCACTACTATCCATATTCTCAATAACGATTGAAAATACCTTTCCCCCTTCATGACTCACCCCATACCGGAATATTGTTGAAAAATTAGTTATTTATTACACCTGATAATGAGAGGTAGGTACTTATTGCCCGTCTTAAATCGTAGAGGTAAAATAACTCAACGTATGTGTAGTACAACTTTAAATGTAGAAATAGATTATTTAACGTTCCTGATATTCCACATTTAAAATTATTGCGACAGATTAGAAATCTGAATTTGTTTAAAATTTATTATTATTAAATACAATATTGGTGTAGCAAAATTTCAGGACCACGCAGGAAAACTAATAGGTCATTCTATTCTTTTTCAGAAGGAAGCCTTAATTATAATATATTGTCCTCTTAGTTAAAGCTGAATCGGGTGCCCCTCGTCTCATTAATTTTTAAACCGTTCCTTGTTAGGCTTGGTCGGATGGCTTCAACGTGTAAGAAGATCAGTGCTGCTGTCTTGTAAAGTGAAGGACGCTGTGGTGGGCGATTTATTATGAAGTTCAAAAAATGTATAAAATCCCATTTCGCTTTCAACATTTTTGTCATCTTCGTTTCCTTATTGGAGGATCGGGTGATCTTCGATCTCCTTCAATCTTCTTTACTCTGCACTGAGACTCATTACTTACAGTCTTGCGTCATTTCGTTACCATTTGACGTTATATCTTAAAAACGATTTACCAGCTGGAAAATCTATGTATACTATTTCAAGAAAAAGACTACAGATGTCTTAAGTATAGTCCCTTCAAATATACGAAAGGTTTTCAGATTTGGAGCATGTATACAACTTTAGAAAATTTGGTAATGTGTGGATGTTCTTACAATGGAATTAATGAACATTGCATTTTGTAGAGAGATCACTTAAGCCAGCTCATACAGTTCGTGAGACCTGGGCCATCCTATAAAAATACTTGCATACACGTTTCTCATATAAATAGATCATCACTGTGAGATTTCTATAATTTTTCTTAATTAATAATTATTCTCTACGAACAAATCTAGTAATTTTGTTGTTAGAACATACATATAAAAATATATTTTTAATATATTTTAGTATGTTCATAGAGTTTATAGAGGCTATTCTTTACTTATAACTTTACTCAAACAAACAAATAAATTCAGTACATAGCAATTTATTTGTTTGTTTGAGTAAAGTTCATTTTCTTACTAAATACGAGGAATGTAACAAGCGTACCTAAAATTTTAGCTATTACAAGCATTTTGTATCTCTCCGTGTATATTAAGCAATTAATTGTTTTGTTTTGTTACCAGCAATGTGCTTAAAACTTAGAAGTTAGAGATCTGTCTGTTTTTATATCTTTCCGTATTCGTATTCTTAGAAATTTGTTTATTTCTTGATGTAGGATTCATTTAGGTGTTGACTATTGACGAAAATTTTATACGATGTAGGTTTCATACGAATTCTTGATGTAGGATTATTTTATATATAAGGAATATTTTATACGAACCATATTGATAGGCATTCACCTCCTCGCAGTGCATACAATCTGCGACCGCGCAAGAAATAATCAGTACGTCCTTGAACCGTGCGGCGATAGGGCATTCTCCTGATGACGCTGTGATATGATGTCGAGAATCGAAGAATACCGTAAATATGTACAGTAAATATGTCAAGCGACCGTAGTATAACCTTAAATCTGTGTTATTCATTTTCTTACAAAACACGAGCGATTTGACAATTGTACCAAAATTCGGGTATTTCAAGTACTAGGCTTTTTATATTTCACAGAATCAATATACATCCATATTATATATATATATCTATATATATATATATTATAACATATTTTTCATTGATTAAGGACGATCCCGTAATATTTAACGAAATAATAAAATGAGAAATAGAGAAACACACAATATCAAATAATAAATACTGAATTTTTCAATTCTTCGTTTTCAGTTTTATTCTTATGTTTGCGTATAGTATATAATATATATATATATATATATATATATATATATATATATGTTAGTTCTAACTACTTTGGGGGTAACCCGCGTCAAATTCTGGTCGTCAGGACCAGTCGTCTGCCGACGTTTCGAACAGATCTCACTATTCATCTTCAGGGTGCCCTGAATTCTTCTAGAAGAATTAGAAGAATTACCAGGTCACAAAGTAAACTCAGCAATTAGCCTCGCATTAGGCTTCACTTGGATCTCGACTTCTGGAGTGAACGGGTGTGCTTGCCATCAATTCAAAACAGAACTCGAAATACAAGGCGCAAAATCCCTTTGAAAATGGCCAGTGCTATCTGTCCGAAACTTTGGGTACAATATAACAGTCTTTCTCAAGACTACAATACGCGGGTTATCCTAGAAAATAATCCTTCATCTTTTACCCGCGAAAATCTTAATATTAACATATATATACTATATAATATATATATATATATATATATATATATATATATATATATCATATATATAAAGAAACCCGTGTTTCCATATGCGCCAAGTTTTCTTCACAACCAGATACTACCGCCCCCTGGTGGTTATGGTGGTAAATGGCCCTTGGTGTCCCATTGAAAATGTGCGAGTTTGGCGGGGGTGGCTGACCGTGGGTGGGAGTGGGTGACGAAAATGTGCATTCTAGCACATTGTTTTGTTATGAGAAGGCCGCAAATGCTTCAGATTGTTCCAGAATGGGCTCGCCCACTGTGTCGGTAAGTCTAGAAGGTTCCGGAAAAATCCGCTCTAGAAAGTTCTGGAAAAAGAACGTTCTAGAAAAATCCCAAAAGTTCCATAAGGTTCCAAACTAAGTGGCGAAGTGTGCCAATAACGTTTCAGAAAGATCTACAAGATTTCAAACTGATTGGAGGAGTGCGACGGTGGGTCTAGAGGTTTCAGAAAGAATTATAATAATGGTCTAGAAGATTCTGGAAATAAAAAGTTCTACAAGATTTCGGAATGCTCTAGAAAGTTTTGGAAGGTTCTCTCTATAGTGTTATGATTGTGCGCTAAAATATCTGTTGATATTTTGGCAAAGCGAAGATGGTCCAGCAAATCAATCTAATATCACAGGTGCCGAAACCGGCAAAAAAGAGACGACAGCACAATTCTACGTTTACCGAATTATGGTCCCGAGCGAAGCCGGGCCAATTGTTGAATATATTTTCAAACGACAATTCTGCGACTCGGGCCCTTCCCGTCTACATCGCGGTGCTGCCGAGATATTATTGAAAAATGTTCTCATTAACAGTTGTAAATAAATCTCTGGGAGTTTTCTTAACAAAGCGCGCCGGTATCTCCCCAACGCAACGTAAGGGGACATTAAATTCTCATTAGTCGAGAGGGCATTGTTCGAGGCATCCCGAAAGTGTTTATCGATTTTTCGTTCCGTTAATGTATTGCCGAGTGGTTACTGCTCGGATTGAATTAACTTTTTATTTCGCCATCAGGCCAACTGAGGGTTAAGCGCGGACGATGTAGCAACTTTAACATTCGACCCCGAATCAAACTGTAGATCTGCTCTGCTATCTTTATTTTTTTCAACAACTCAACAGGCCGCAACGCCCAACTACTGCAGTGCATCATAAAAAAATTTCAATGATATAACTTTGAGTCAATTTCAAGTGTCAAGGGCTTCTTAAAAATTCGATGAAACTTAACCACGTTTCGCAATGTTAATATTTGAGACAACAATACACAAAAACTTCAACATCACATAGAAGTCATACGCAAGAAATTAAAAACACTACTTAGTAAATTCTTTTAATCAAAATACTGATATTTTACTGATAGACTAAGTAAAACAATTACAAATAAGAATATTTAATAACCAAATTAATTAATCAATTAGAAAGACATACAGAAAAATCTAATTCACGAAAAAATATTAGGTTACTATTGGGATTCGAACCCAGGTCACCTCCTTTCCGGGGCCGGTGCTCTGACCACTAAGCTATAGCAACCCTCTATGTTTCCGTGAATATATCGACCTTATATGTAGTTCTTATTTTTATTAATTGATTAGATTTTTCTGTATGTCTTTCTAATTGATTAATTAATTTGGTTATTAAATATTTCACAGAACTTTGTTCTGAAAAATTACAACTTCACAAATATGAATGTGTTCTTGAATATATAATATCTGTTGTATAAATGTATGTCCAAATAAAAATGAATTATTCAATTAATCATGGCGTCCATCTAGCGGTGGCATTGCAAAGTAATTTCAACTACCGTATCAAAAAAGTGGATTGCTCTATGGACAAAAATAAAAATTAATCAATTAATAAAAATAAGAACTACATATAAGGTCGATATATTCACGGAAACATAGAGGGTTGCTATAGCTTAGTGGTCAGAGCACCGGCCCCGGAAAGGAGGTGACCTGGGTTCGAATCCCAGTAGTAACCTAATATTTTTTCGTGAATTAGATTTTTCTGTATGTCTTTCTAATTGATTAATTAATTTGGTTATTAAATATTTCACAGAACTTTGTTCTGAAAAATCACAACTTCACAAATATGAATGTGTTCTTGAATAAATAAGAATAATTAACTTCTTCAATAAATGCAAAATGGTAACATTATTAATTTAATTAACAAGAATATACTTTGTGTAAACCACTAATTTGTTGAAATACCAGCATGTTTTGGAGACAGTGATATCTTTATCAGGATTATAACCTACCTATATCAAAAATTAAAGTCGATGTATATAATTTCTATACTTAGATTTTTAATTTATATTGGACGTTGTATCCTGATGAAGGGACCTTTGGTCACAAAACATGTTAGTATATCAATTAAGTGGTTTGTACAAAGAACATTCTTGTTATTTATATTAAGAATAATTAAAATTATCGCAAATAAAATTTTTAAAAAGCATGTAAGGGAGCAACCTGACATCCATTTCAAAATAACTTAAGGGGGGGGCAAGGTTTTTAACGTTCTTTTTTGCATTTTATTTTTAATTTTTTAAATGAATGTATAACATTGCAAGAATATTGTGTCAAAATGTCAAGTCAATCGGAGCAAAATTGACGAAATTATGAACATTTGAGCGACTCAGACTGATTTTCTATACCTGCTCGGGCAGCTAAGAGACGCGCTCACCTGAGGACTACCGGACGTGCTTTTGTATTGGAAGAGTTTTGCGTAGACAAGGACAAAACGATGCTGATGATGAAAGCTCTTTGCTATGTGAACATGGATGGCATCGACGATTATGTGTAAGTATAAAATAAGTGTTGAGTTTTATTTTGAATTTTACAGTGTGCAAAACTTTAAAGCGTTTCCCCACATCTCACGTTTTTAAAGTCGGTGTCCATCATAACTTCAAAACTACTGCACCGATCTTTTTGAAATTTTGAACACTATTTCTGTACATAATTTACGAGGTAACGCTGGAGACTTTTTTTCAAATTTGTTATTAATTATAATTTTTTAATAACAAACTAGTCCATATTTTTCGCAAAAAATCGCGTTTTTCCCTTCAAAGTGTTCAAAAAATTGAAAAATTGAAATTTCAAAAAACCCTCCCAGCGTTACCTGGGAAAACCTATTATCTAACGAATGAATTTTGATTTTTTGATTTCAGATGATCTAGCACCAAGTTATGATGGACACCGCAATTCTACTTTTTTCCGAGACACTTCCGAATAATTGCTGCCATTGCCGTATTTTTTAATATTTCTTCTTGAAAATTTTACATAATATTCTTCAAACGTCATACTTTAATATACCATTGGTTTTAATAAAGAGATTTCAACTGTGTCGTCACAAAAAATTCACAAAAACATGCCTTTTTTTGTACGAATTAACCTTACCCCCCCTTAAATCTTATCGATACAAAGACAACTTTATTACAAGCTGAGACTGGAAGAATACGCAAAGGAAATATTTAAAACACTAATATACGACACGACAAATAACGAAAAAAAACTTGAAATAAATAAAACAAATCATTTTTACATAGACAGGACTAAACAGTACATAATTACAAAACAGACTAAAAAATGAAACTTGATAAAAAAATTTAGAAAAGTTATTAAAGAAATACTACAATGGACTGTGAGTACCGAAATGTGATAATTTAATTTGTATTTGAATATTGTTTAATATTTTCTTAATGGACTATTAAGTAATGCAGTCTTAACATATAACACATGTATTCTTGGGTACATACTGCTTATATAGTTTTGCAAGATTCCTGTAAAAATATATATCGAGGGTAAGAATCCAAAAGAGGGTAAGTGATTATTTCGAACTTTACAGGAGAATAAAATAAAGTTCTGTCAATCTGATTTTGTAATTTATTAGTTTATTATTAAACGATTTCCATATCTGTTAATCCAATACATGTATGGATATATCTTGTTCCATTTGAATTTTTTTGGTAAACGGCATTTCACCTGTATTCAAATACCAAACAATCTTAAGCTGTCAGCGTTATTTTTATCACAGGATCATATAATGCTTTGAAATGTTCAATGAATTTTCAAAATTGTCATACGAACTCACAATGTTGTTTTTAAATAAAATAGTTATATACTATTGTATCAGGCAGGGCACCGAATGTAGTATTTTACTCTAATACAATCCAAATGAAATTTCTGCGGGGTTTTTATAATTTTATTTAACTTGTATTGAAACAAACGAATTTTTTATAATTGATATAAGTTACTGTAATGATAGTTCAACGTTTCGTAAAATATAAATCAGAAATATTGAAAATAATGCAAAGTTTGTTAGTGCACAACTCCATAACTATTGATATTAGGACTTGCTTTGTTGAACATTTTCGATTCATAATTTAAGCCGGAATATAGTCTTGCGAGGTTATGAATGTTTTTCAAATAACCCTGCATATTTTGAGATGAATCGATTTATTTGGGCTTTTTTCTTTCTTACAAACATCAATTTGCTCTCAGCGTTTTTTATTGAAATAAAAAGGAATATATTATATTATTGATATTTTAAAGAATCTATATTACGAGCGAAGCTGCTTTTTAAGTCTGCCAGATTTATAAGTACTTAATTCGAATCCTGTCAATAATACCAAAGGTTTACCAAATAATGTTTTTGTATAAGTAATCTCCTTTTCTTTTGATGTCCAAAAGTATTTTTATCGTAAATGGAGATGTTTCAGAAAAAACCTTTAAGCTACAGTTTACCACGAAAAACAACTCGGTACCTAAAAAGCTTGTTAGACCTTCCACGGATCCAAATTTTTTCAGTGTTTTCTTACTTCCACAACAAGTAAATGAAGATATTTTTGATTCAGCGGATTATCTTCGAGTCTTTTTTGTGTACTCTTGTAAAGTAGACATTCGTATTAGAATAATACGTTTGGATATATATTCAAATTAGGTAAAAAAAGAGACTAATGTTAATTCTATATATTCTAGTCGGTTCCTCATCACCGAAGATGAAAATCCTTGAATTGTGACCTGCTCAAGTCCTGATAGATTTTTATCCAACTTTCTCTTCATCCTGCACTTTGGTTAGCCTGTCCATCTGATATGAAACGTCCGTCAATAATCAAACAAATTTAACCAAAAAACGCCATTAATATATAATTTTGATAACTAAGGTTGATATTTTATGAACACAATAAATAAATATTAAAACATGTCCGAGTGATGGAACTGTATAAACATGTGAAATCTTAACTATTCAGGAATTTCAGTTAACGCAATGATTATAAGGAATGTTTATTTTAAAATAATTAAAAATTTATCAAATAATTTTAAATTACTAATAAATATAACAAAAAATAATTTTCACAAAAAATAATTGAAAATTTATTGTATTGCCTGATGCTCAATTTTCTCCATACTGAAAGCAAAGATGTTAACACATCAATAATATCTAAAATAAAATGCATTATATGGTATGAATTGATTACTTTTTCTAAAAATACAAAATTACTGGATTATTATGTCCACAGAAAAATTATTATTAATTAAGATAAATCATAGAAGTCTCACACAGATAAAGCTCTATACATGGGAAACGTGTACGGAAGTCCTTAAAGAGTGACCCTGTATGAGCTGACTTTGCACGATGCAACGTTTACTAATTCCACCCTAAGAACATCCACACATTTCAAATATTTTAAAGTTGTATATATATGTTCTAAATCAATTCAAGCATATGAGTACTTTTATTCCCGTATCGATCGTGTTCCCATTACTCCCTGCCAACCATTTACACAACAAAATATAGCAACACACATCAAATATTTAAAAGACCTGGCTGCACAAATATCCCTTTATTTCATCTGATATAATTAATTCACTACGCGTTAAACTTTTAGATCCCTTAAAAAGGTTACTGCCAGGAGCCGTTAACGGTATTTAGTGGAACAAGACCCTCATTTTTTTACCCATTTTCTTTCGATATCCCGACCTCAATTCCTACGGCGGACAATTATCTTTGGCCATTTTTTGTTGACCTTTTTGTAGCCTGTGAACAGACGCTGGGGCTAATATCAGCGGGAAATTTTATCAAAAAACCATGTTGCTATTATTTACTGCACACGCCCCTTGCGTTTCTTATTAATTAGTCGTAAATGTGAGCATCGCTAGGTAAGTATTTTTCAAATCAAATTAATTAATCAATTAGAAAGATATACAGAAAAATCTAATTTACGAAAAAATATTAGGTTATTACTGGGATTCGAGCCCAGGTCACCTCCTTTCCAGGGCCGGTGCTCTGACCACTAAGCTATAGAACCCTCTATGTTTCCGTGAATATATCGACCTTATTTTAGTTCTCATTTTTATTAATTGATTCATTTTTTAAATTTTTTTTATTTATTTTGTATTTGTTATAGCTTAGTGGTCAGAGCACCGGCCCCGGAAAGGAGGTGACCTGGGTTCGAATCCCAGTAGTAACCTAATATTTTTTCGTGAATTAGATTTTTCTGTATATCTTTCTAATTGATTAATTAATTTGATTTAAAAATTTCACAGAACTTTGTTCTGAAATATTACAACTTCACAAATATGAATGTGTTCTTGAATATATATAAGTATTCTTCAAATATAATATATTTACTAGTTGATCAAAACGAGGTAAGTTTATTCGAATGATATACCTATTTAGCAAGTTAAAATATTACAACGAGATGCGTAAAAGAATTACGCACTGTTATATCACTCGTCGCAACATTATCGAAAAATCTAGAAAGGCCCAGGGTGATCTACAATCTTGTGAAATATATGAAACATTCGAGAAACACCCGGGAAAGCCACCAAAATCTTATCCTAAAGACTAGAATAATCCAAAAAGTATGAAAGTACCAGCATTTTCGGATATAATACGACCGGCGCGGGAATTGTTGTTGTCGCATTGACAGTTGAAATAGGCCGCGAACTGCGCAGGTGCGCAGGTGCGCAGGACGACGGCCAATGTGGCCAGTCGTGAAAATTCGAAGCGATAAATCAAGCGAATAATCGAGCGAAGTTCTTACCCAAAGCAGTATAATGGATGGAGTGTTGTAGTGGACGTTAAATAAAGTGTTCCAGTGTTTATTTATGAGTGGTATCTTGCGAAATAATGTAATTTAAAGAATAGCATTTAGTTGAATAATGTTAAGTGACTTTGTACATTGAATAATTAATTTATCAGTGAATCATTAATTAATTTCTAGCGTTTTCAATCATTTCTCCCGCAGCCACGACACGTGACAATATGGATACATCTCCAAAGCAAATAACAAAAAACTTTTCATAATTTTTTATATGATTAAGCGCAGGCATTGAAAGAAAATATACTATCCAAAGCAAACCACATGGTCTATGAACCGTAGGAATATGCTTCCAGTAATTAATGGTTATTGCCTTCATAAATAATATTAATGTAACATTTTTTTGTTGAAATAAAAAAGTAATATAGAAACTTCAAGGAGAGTTTAATGGAAGAGATATAGTATAAGATTATTATGAATTACAAAGGGATTTACTGCTGATTGTATCTACGTTTCGAGTTTCAACAATTAGTTTAATGTACTTTCCTAATATTATGCCACGTAACTCAAAGTTTTGTACTCGTCAAAATTGTGCAGTATTCCACATTGGCATCAATTCTAAAATAACATCAGACTCGGGAATTTCATGTTGTATGAGATGTTTCTTCATATTCATAAGGCTGTATTGGAAGGCAATTTTGAAATCTAACAGGTTCAAAGTAAAAGCAAAACATTATTAATGTAATTCAAGCTGTGAAAAATAATAATATTTAAATAAATTTCCATTCAGACACATAATGATTTTCCTGAAAAAAGTATTAGAAGTCATTCAATATTCCATATACCAAAATGCATATCCGGTGGATATATGCCATATCAAATTTTGCCTTTTTTTTTAAACTTCTGGCTAATTTTTTCAAAACGTTGAACTATCATTACAGTAATTTAAATCGATTATGAAAAATTTATTCGCTTCAATACAAATTAAATAAAATGATAAAAACCTGGCAAAAAAAATCTATTTTCAATTTCTGTTTCAATTAAAATCATTCTCCAAATGCGCACACACGTGAGAACGAACTCCAAGTAGATGATAAGTGGCAAAGAATAGGATATTTGAGCTGTTATTTCTATTACTCGAAAGATATATTATTTATTTATTTACATATATACGGCTCTAAAGCCTTTTATTTTATAATTTGCACAAAGTAAAAAAGGGAGAGTTTGAAAAAAAATACAAATGTAATCATAAATTATTTAGAAACATAATCAAGAGCAATATATGTAAATGTAGAATTAAAGGAGACAATAAAACAATCACAGTTATTCGATGATATTAGTAATATAAATAATAATTTTACACAATATAGGTATATTAATGGAAATAAATTTAGAAATAGTAATTTTGTACAATAGGTGATTCAATAGGCAATATAATAAATTATAGAAGGGTAAATAAAACAATAAATATTAATTCAATGAAGCCAATATAGATAAAAAATATTTTTAGAAATAATAATTATATTAAAAGACGAGTTAAACAAAAAATATATATTAATGCGCGTATATTTTATATTTCTGCATTAACCCCGCTATTAACAAAATTGCTAGTTAGGACCTTTTTGTACCTGTGCAAGATAGCATTCCAAAAGTAGTTACTTTTGCAGACGATACAATACTCCTGTTCCACGCTTCATCATGGGATCTTGTTTTCAAAGCAGCTGAACTGGGTTGCAACATAGTAAAACACTGGCTGGAAAATAATTTGCTAACAGTCAATCTCAAAAAAAACTAAGTATTTGACATTCAGCATAGATAAAAGAGGGCAGCCATCTAGCGATTTAAAATTGACTATGCATGATTGCCAACACCAAAACTGTAATTGCACCCCCTTGGAAAATGCAGATAGTGTGAAATACTTGGGAATCATAATAGACAGGCACCTAAACTGGAAACTTCACATTGAACTATTATCGGGAAAACTTTTAAAACTCATTTACCTTTTTAAATCCATACGTAATATTTTTAATAAACAGCAACTCAAAACTATCTATTATGCTCTTGCCCAGTCATTTTTGAACTATGCGATTCCAAGTTGGGGAGGTACTTACAAAACCACATTAAAACCAGCTATAACGGCACAAAAAACCTTGCTCCGAGTCATTAATAAGAAACCATTCACATACCAATCAGACAGACTATTCAGAGAATTTAATGTACTGGACGTTAGACAGCTGTTCGTTAAGTCTACCCTCATCTTCTACATTAAAAACACAAACCACCTAACAGCAACCAGTAACTCGCATTCACATAATACTAGACAAGCATTACGAAACCTTGACGAAATACCAAAAACTAAGACAACACATGGACAGAAAAATTACTCATACATAGGGCCTAAAATATTTAACATATTTAAAACAGACTTCCCGGAAATCAGAATATACTCAATTAATAAAATAAAAGCTTTAGCAAACAACTGGCTTACCTCCAAAGGTAGAACAGCAACTGAAAATTTACTTACTGTAATTGCGTAATAATGTCTTTAAATAAAAATATATACCTATATAAATTAATTAATTAATTAAGGAAAATAAAAAAATAATCTTAAACAAAACTTTAACCCTTTTTACATTAAACAATTATTCTACACATATTTACACTTGGACTTATGACTAACTCAACTTTCACTAACATTCCACTTGATACTCTATAGATACATAATAACTACCTTATGAAAATAAATACTACTGACGAACTCGAAAAAATATTATAATTGTGTGCTATAACGCCACTCTGGGACAGGCGTAGCCTAGTAGAGTGGCATAATCCACAAATTAAACAAAACAAAAAAATGTGTAAATTATCTTATGTTTTATCTTATGTTTTATTGTTAAATTAGTATTAAGTATCTTATTTGTATACAAGGATTTTTAAATAAATAAAAAAATAAAAATAAAATATCTATTTCGGCGTATTTATTGCCTAAATGTTGTATTCTAGATATTGGCGAGTTCCTTCGTGCTATGGTCGCAGTATTGTCACAGTAGTACGGCTGTACTGTTCTGGTATTCTGGTATTATTTATTGCCATAAATCTTTTTCCGAAGATTTGCAAGAAAAATTCCGACCGCTTCTAAGCTTACTCGGCAATTTGTCGATGACAAACCATCAGGAATAATAGCATATAAGACCAGGAGTAATAGTCGGTCCCTCATTGCTGAGTTCATGACCTCAGAGTTATTGCGAATGCACAATCGACCTTCTTCATTAGACTCGATTTATGGCAATAAGTTTTACCGTTTTGCATGATTTTATGCCGTCCGACCGGATGTAAAGATCAAGCGGACGGTAATATATGATTCATCAGCACTTCTCGCAGACCAGTGAAAACAGGTTGTGTGATGGTGAATTGATTAATTAAGACAAGATTTTCTTACTTGCTGTTGTTTATTTCACTTGTCTCAAAGAGAGAGAGAGAGAAAAAAATATATATAAGAGCGTGCGTTTGCATCGGCACCAAAGAACGGAATAGGCATGATGACAGGTTTTGAAATAATATTCTATATTGTAGGTATACGTCTACTTTTACCGAAAATAACATTAAATAACGTAAAATATTTTTTTACGCAAATAATTGCATTTTCATCAACATATTTTTAATTTCGCGCAAAAACGCCCGCAGCTGTCAATTTGTCTACGTCAAGCCTTAGTAAACATTGCATTGTGTCTATGGCAATGGTTCACGGTGATAGGTACTGAGACATAACATCATTCGCTCTGACCGGTGTTTCAGTTAAAATGGCGGATTGCACAATTTTATACTTTTCACTTATTAATCTCAATGTGTATATTCAAATTGAATCATTTTGTAGAATTCTTTCAAAATATTTTTTTCTCTAAAATCACTTATTCTTTAATTCTTTAATACTGTCATCATGTCTATTGACGCGCTGCACTTCCGTCGATCGTTCTTTCTTTTCATAGATGTAGCGCGGCGGATGTAGGCAGCTGGGGTTGCCAGCATCAGCGTCCGGAATAGTTTCTTCCAGCTTCATCTACTCTCTAAGTATTGATGAATGCTTGCATAAGTGTGTCTACTGTGTGTGTTGTTCACTTTTGTCTACTTGACATTCCATTTTGAAGTCCTATAATAAAATTGGACGCAACTGAGCCGAAAATTTTCTTTCGAATGGAAGTATAACCTTTCCCAATTTTTTTCTACTTTTAGCGCGCATTTAAAAAAAACGGACATTTTTTATGTTGAAACCTAATAAATCAAGGTATATTAAAAGCTGGGACGCTGTGAAAACTTGTATAAATCATTAAATCATGCAGTACTCTATAGTGACCTACTCTATAATCTTCATAAAAAAATTATTACTTATAAAAAATATTGAAAAATAACTTGTCAAACAATATTGAAGGCAACCATGCCGTAAAACTGCTGTGGTTTGGCATATGCATATATGTAATACGTATCAAAAATAAATTCTGAAAAAAAAAAGTATATTTTTAGTTGTTTGTATTGCGTTAATAGCTATTAATGCACGCTAGTGGGACATACATCATTTTCCTGTTGTGATCTCAACATGGCAGAGCGTTGGTTGCCTATTTATGTAAATCATACTGAAATGTATTTGTGACACCTTTTACCCTGTTACCACTTTTTTTTTAAATATAGAATTATAAAATAAATCTTTTTTTTTTAATTTTCACAGCTTAAAAGTTTATTACTTTGTGAATTATCGTTGTATTTTGTAAATTTGTCAAAAATATTAGTAATTTTTGCAACAGCTCTTAAACGATAAAGCTCCATGGAAGACTATTCAAGACCATCGTAGTGTCTAAAGAATTAATGTAGCAAAATACTAGAGGAATATTATTTATTTTTGTAGCTACTTTATACTTCTAGGCAGTTTATTTTCTTTGCGGTGCTAACTTTTAAAACGACTGCCATAAATCTTTATCCGACGGATATAAATTGTGGGCCCGTGTATACATATTCCGCAAAGGGATTAATGGCAAGAACAAACATGTAGATTGCGCTTGGGTCATTTCGGGATGTTAGTATCTCCATTATAGGTCAGATAGTTCTGGATTAAGGATGAATAGTTTTTCAGAAATATACACAACGAATTATAAATAAATCAGTTTGAGAAAAACAGAAGAGAACAGAAGTTTTTTTAGATTCAAAATTAACTTTGACAGCACATTTCGAATAAATTTAAAAAAAAAATTCTTGAAAGATTGAGAAAAAAATTCTGCGTAGCTAAAATACGAGACTTTAATTACTCCTCACATAAAAATTGTATTTAGCCAATGAAAGAGACATAAAAAAATCATGAGCGATGCAAAACAGGACAATGACAATTATTTTCAAAAAATCTTTATTTATTATATTTAAAGCAGAATTCAAGATACGAAAAGAACACTAAAAAAAAACATTAAAAAAAAATACTTATTTATAGTGTTCTCACATTTGTACACAAAATTTTTAATAACAAAAGGTGAAAATATTTTTTGAATTAAATTTTTGTAATTACTTATAATTTAAATACAATTAATAAACTAGATATAGGATTTGAATAAGATTACCATGTAAAGCTTGAACATAAAATTGTTTAACGTATCGAGATTCTACACGTAAATAATAGGGGTCTTAGATTAGATTTAAAAAATGCCTGAAGACTTAAGCCAATATAATTAATAACCAAATAATTTTTATGAATAGCTAGTTACTTGACATATTCCCCATTTCGGCGTCCACTTCTCAATTATACCCACCATAGCCGTAGCCTCACCCCCCCCCGTTCAAAAATTGATTTGTTTGCTAGAATAGATAAAGGATAGTTAGTTTGCGTCCGTTCCGACGAAGATACGTCGGTATCAAAACTGGTAGACGTAGAGTTACTAGTTATGTGGTTAATACAAAGTGTTTATTTAACGCTATTTTTTATACATTTATACAATAGGATAATGATTTTTTAAATATTTTAATAATTGAGTTATATAAATTTAAAAAAAAAAAAATCGGAAACTGTTTTAAATAAACTCAAGTGGTCATAAACAACAAATAATAATTAATTACGTAATTTCAAATATGTTATATTATACTTTGTAATACACACACAATATGAGTTATTAAATTACAACTATAGTTTCGAGAGGAGCAGTCCCTCTCATCATCAGGTATAGATAATAAGGTAAGGTATATTATCTATACCTGATGATGAGAGGGACTGCTCCTCTCGAAACTATAGTTGTAATTTAATAACTCATATTGTGTGTGTATTACAAAGTATAATATAACATATTTGAAATTATAATGTTGCACCACGAAGTATCTGCCAAATCTTTCAATGATATTAATTACGTATTTTAAATGTCGTCGTCTTTTGCGGTAACTTATTTTCTAAATGGTCACACATCAAGCGCGAATTAGTAATCAGAGACAATGATAACTGCATTTTCAACTAGAAATTTAGGTCGGGTTTTTCATAAATCTGTCAGGCAACCGTGCGCCCGACAGCGCCGGTTGCCCGACCCTGCCCGATGCGGCCCACGTGTTCGCCCTAATTAATGGAACTTTTTGTTATCACATTTCATTAATGCCTCTCGTCCTGAGCCGCCGACAGATAAAAGGTTTAGGTTTACCTCCAGAGAGCCCTCCGAGTTAATATTTGCCCGCCTTTGTGCGGAGGAGAATAACTTCCTTCACATCCACGTCAGTTTCTTTCTTTCTTCCTTGCCCATTCATTTCCAATTGTTTTTTCTACCCCTCGGCCGTGTTGACGGCCGGGTATCGATTTAATGCGCAACCGGTGACGCGTGAAAATATATCGATACTTGCGCTAGCAACACTATAAAAAGGAAAATTTATTTGTTTTTATTTATTTTTCGTTTACAGGTTATCTTTCAGCCATTGATATAGCCACATAGCTTTTCACCATTTACAAGACACCTAATTTTACGTTCATTATTTTTTGTCAGGTAATTTATTAACAGATGCTTATCTAAGATTAATAAAAAAATGTTTGGTACAAATTAGGTGATTGGCGAATTCTGAGAAGTTGTTGTTCTTTAAACACTACATGACCCGCTGCTCTTCTCAAATAAATTGACAAAATGTCTGTATTTAGTAGGAACACTTGATAATTAGTGGAAATGAGTGAAACGTGTAAGCATTACGAAGACTGATTTAGTGTAAATTAAAATAATATAAAAACTATTGTAGTATTTGTGATGTAGTGATCATGACGCTCGCCTAGTGGTGATGGGTGTTTCGAATCCTATTCCAGGACACCAGCAAGTTTCTAGCTTAGTTTGAAAATAGTAAGAATATTGATACGACACGTATTTCGTGCTCGCATTTCTGTTAAAAAAACTGTTTCCATAGTTTTGTGTTATATCGATCTTTAAAATTGTTAATTTTTTCTGAAAAACGTATTCTTTCATTATTCTCACCAATCGGTGGCTATAGGTCTTTTCATATAAGCTTACAATTGAGTTAGTGTAGGTACAGTGCGTAACACGCGCATTGTTTCATCGTGTTAAGTTTACTCTCGTATCTGTACTACCATAGATCAAAATCTCGAGTAGATGAAATTATCTGAGCAGTTCGAATGACACCTCAATTAGAATACCAGAGTAATGGCGACACCTTTATCCAGCAGTGAATCTTTAATAGCTAATAATGCTGACGATATTGATTTTTTGTAAAACTTTTTTAAATACGTTTTTCCATGAAATTATATATAATTCATTTTTACTTGAGGCTGAGTGGAGATAACATTATCTGACAAGTATACACATTTCCCAGATAAATAACATCTACAAGAGTTGGCATCTATTTAAAAAATTGTAAAATTTTCTGGTACCTAAATATATTTATTGAACCTGAAAATATATTAAGTAAAATGTCAAAATTGGAACCTGTTATAATAATTTTGTTAAAGTGTAACTGATTTTATTTGGTTCATAGGCACGCGTTTGAAATATGAAATATACATTTTTAACATCTAATAATAACATGGAATATAACATGCAGGAAATCGTATTGTTCAATATATGTATTTTTTAAGTAAACTCAATTGATTTAAAACAAATTTGATTAAAAATGATTGACCATTGTGTTTTTCCAGTAAATATTAAAAATTCATTCCAAATTCTATTCAACCAGCTTTCTATACTAATAAAAAATTGAAGAATTATATATTAAATAGAAGGGATAAATATGATATTTTGGGAAAATCGGGGTGTTATAAATTAATTTTTAATTGTTACAATAATTTTTGTATGGGTAAAATTTGTATAAAATTATATTTGATTTAAGGAGCATTTGTTTAAGAGCAATAACTATTCTAAATTTCCTAATAAATTTTGGAAACAAACCATTGTTTTGGTAGACAACAGGTTAACAAATTAATAATTTTATAAATTATAAAAAGTGTTCATAATAAATTTATATTATAACTAAATAATTACTTTTTGTTTTCTCATATTATTTCCTAATTCGTTATACAACTCCCAAATATATTTTGTTTTTGTTAATATCTATACTTTCAATTTTAATTTTTAGTATACCTATGGGTATGGTATACTGATGAAGAGACCATTGGCCTCGAAATAGATTGTTAATTCAATAAATACCGGGTTTGTGCAAAGTTTTTCTTATATATTTTTTATTTTTTTATTGTTTAATTACATTTGTTAATACAAGTTACTAATAACTGCCACACATGGTAAAAACCTGTTTTGTTGCAGTTATTCTCATATGATATTTATATAAATAATGTTACCGCAAAGTTATTTGTTAATGTATGTTGTAGAAAAGATAACCGTAAGTAATTATACACTAGAGTTATATTCGCGAGAAATTATTATTATTCATTCACTACCAACTGTTGTCATGGCCGATTGCCCACATCCAAATTCATTATTTGATTACTATATCGATATCATTCTTCTGAACTCCTGATATCTTAAATCCTACAAAAACCAACAGCAATTTAACATTTATTGCTTTCGTACATATACCTATACTATTTAAAGTATTGAGTTTCGACTGCCAGTGTTAGGATAGAACCCCTTCAGACCGTAGGCAAGTTTGTATCCAGTTCCAAGTGAATGTGTAATATGGTCAGGCCCGTACCAGCAGGTGACAAATCTAGTATCAATTAAAAGCGGAAAATTTAAGATACATAAACTTACTACATTAATACATTACATTACACAAATTTTTAAAAAAAAAAACCTCGCTTATATTTAAATGTACCTAGTAAAAACTAAAAAATAAATTTTCGATCAAAAAATGTTTTGCTTCACTCTCTGAATAAAAGGTGAGCGCTAAGATATTGATATACATAGATGGAGGGAAAGCACTCATAGTTATATTTGAAGAGGCATAAAAAAAATTTTTCCCGAAAATATATTTTTTATTTTTAAGTACATTTCAATTTTCAATATTACTCGACGTACAAAATCACTTCGGTAGGAAACTTGCGCCCAAAATTTGATTAATTAATTACTAAGTGAATCTTGATTGATTCATATATTATAATTACCTACTCAAAATTTCAGCTCGATTGGACATTGGGAAGAGGGTGAAATATCGATTATTAGATTCCGTGCAGACAAACAGGTGAAGCTAATATAAGCGTGGTAAAAATAATAATACTCGTAGTTTGAAAACCACCTTTCGTAAAGGCAAATTATTGTGGGCGAGCCAGAATTTACCCATTTTGACCAATACAGTAGTTAAGAGCTTGTTCTATACACGTTAATACAAAACATGGTAAAATGTTCCCGTAATAAATCTCTTGTAATGGCTTATTAACCTAGGACGGGTATATAATATTACGTTAATATGTAAGTGTATCTACACGAGAAATTTCCTACCTTTCTGTATCTAAAGAACAGAACTACTTAATTATCTATGAATTATAATTGGAGTTATGAAGAAACATTACACAAAACAATAAGGATTTGTTTACACCATGATGTTTATGTTTCATTATTTTATAATGAGTGTCTCGTAGCCAGTAGCAGAAATTTCGGGGAAGTATACTTTATTCAATCTCGAATTGAAGATATTCTTTATGCATTGGATGAAATAGCAATAGTTAAGGAAATAAATGACATCAAAGTCAGCTTTTTTTTTTCAATATTTATGATTTATCTTTTGTAAAATGTTAGACTATCATCATAGTAATTTATATCGAATATGAAAATTCATCGGCTTGATACAAATCAGATAAAATGATTAAAACGTTGCAAAAAAATCTTCAAATTCAAATTCCGCATGGTTTTCATAATTTTGTTTGACTTTTATCAAAGCAAATGATTTCTTTGATATTCGATATAGGTACATATAAGTTATATTCATGATACTCTCACGTTTTAAGGAAGATAGGTTAGAAATATTGGAAAAAATTCAAACGTCGATCTCCTTAACTGTTGAAATTTCACCCAAAGTATAAAGAATATTTTAGCCCAAAATCTGAATAGAACAGAAATCATTATTTTATTTCTTTAAGTTTCTTTCTTCAAATCGTTTCTTCAGTATTTGTATTATTGTATTAATTATCACTGGAAATTTGATACAACCAGCTTTTGTTTTGTTGCAATTTTTGCGCCCGTGATTATATAATTTTAGAATAATGCCAAAAAGTAGTCCTTTCCCTCTGAGATAAATTAGCATTTTTTTTGTTTGCGTATATGTATGTTTGACCAAAAAAGTATGTAAAAATGCATTACCATCGGCATCAAGTCAATGTATTATACGAAATATCAGCTCGATTGGATGACGGGAAGTGTGTTAATTTTCACTTCAAGCGTTCACAAGAGATGTGGTAACACCCACTTTAGACCCCGCCCCCTCTCACTCTCTCTCGTTAGATCCCTGAGTTGTTCAGTAGTTCAATTTCTCTGACAAGACTAACACGCATGTGAACAATAGTGGTGATAGTTTTACAATACTATGGTTGGGGTGTATAGTGTTGCGAATGTAGTAGTATAGTGTTGGTCCTGACGAAGAGACGGGTACGTCTCGAAACCGGTAGACCGTAAATCTGGTAGTGGTTTTTACTAAGTTTACTAACATTCTGTTAATGTAAAGGATTTAATAAATAAAATAAGGGCGGCGCCTTGCCCGCGGCCGGGCCTGCCGGGGTGTAGCTCTCGGGTCCTGATCCGCCGGAATCCCTGATAAATCCCCCGCATCAGTCGCAGGAGCATCTGCCGTGACGTATGACAGCCATTAGCCTTCCGGAGTTATATATTCCTTCGATTTATTGGTTAGCTCGTCGCTTCCACGTCGAGTTATAAAAACCCCAATTGGAGATAGATACTCTTCTCTCGGGTCTCGGGAAAAACGTCTGCGAGGCATTTTTTTTCCGCCTCCAATATATAGAGCTATCGCGGTATCTATTTGTCAGTTCATCCGTTAACGTTTTTCTCATACTCGAGATGATTTCAATCATAACAGTATTGAGATGACATCGAGAACATCATAAACACGCGTAATACAGGGTGTCATGCACGTTGTAATATATGTAGTTTTACACGCAACTGAATCTTAGAATGAAGCCTGAAATTCAGGTAAAAGTTGGGTGATTTTTTACGAGGTGATAAAAATATTGGTATTTATTAAGGTCAAATAAAACTTCACACAATGATTCATGGAACGGCAGATGCTTAGTGTAAGTCTCCGAGATAGGATAAGAAACGAAGAAATTAGACGGAGAACCGAGGTCGCCGATGTTAAGGACCGTGTTGCATAACTGAAGTGGTAATGGGCAGGACATATCGCTAGACACAGTGGCACCAGATGGGCACTACAAATATTTAAGTGGAGGCTAGGCAGAAATAAAAGGAGTTTCGGAAGGCCAATAAAGAGACGGACCAACGATGTTATATCAAGTGCTGGTGGCGCCTGGATAAAGAGGGGTCAAGACAGAGAAGACTGAAAGAAGTTGGAAGAGGCCTGTATCAAACAGTGCAGAGAAGAAGGCTGAAGAGAAAGAAGAATGTACATATTAAACAATCATTTTATAAGAATATTTTTGAAAAAAAAAGCAACCCATAAAAACCAAGTTTTTATTATACTCCCTTTCTTTGTAAAATATAACAACAATTAAAGACGAATTAAAACATATAACGTAACACTAAACTTACAGTAATTTAATATATTTCTAAAATGTCAGATGTTTTGAGCTTTGATAAGACACTTCATGCTTTGAAGATTAAATTCTAAAAACATTTGTCAGTCAATTTAGATTTTCGACATTCGTAGTGAAGTACCTATTATGCATACCGGCGGAGAAATTCAAATTTAGAAAATATTTCGCGAAGTTATCGGGCCGCCGTTGCTAGTAAGCAAACTTTTCTAATGATTCTAATTTGAAAAAACCAATAAAATTTCTAAAAAACCGAAATTATACTATAATTATTAATTTTTTTAACGAAAATTTGATAGATCTTCTTAATCGTCGCCACGAGTGTACTTGCCAAGTTTCAGCTCGATTGGATCATGGGAAAAGGTTTAAAAATCGATGCAAAGTTTTTTCACCCGGCAAGCCGGTAAGCAAGCAAGCAAGCAAGCAGACGCCACGAGTTAATATAAAGGAAGTAAAAAAATAGCCGCGTCATGTCTATTTCCTTGGCGATCATGCTCCGTGACTGAGACACAACTTTACCCGATGCACTTTAAAAATCACCTAATTTATACATCATTTTTACTCTATCAGAGTGGTGTTAACACCATAATAATAAAGATTTTTTTTTTCATTATTTATCGTGTTCTGTGAAGCTTGGAATTAGACGAAAACAAATAATGAAAAGAGTCGCTTTGGCGTACGTGGAAAATCGATGAACGACAAAGCGAAGAATGAACAAATTAGACGTGAATGTAATTCTTGCTATATATAGCCTAGTAGACGAATTAAAGAAAAGGTGAAAAGTATATAAGGCGAGATTTGAAAGCGAGAGGAACAAAAGACGTCCGCGAAAGAGCTTAGCATAGTCAAACCAAATATTCGAGGACTTTAATATTAAAACCACCGAAGATATACGAAAACAGACGAAGCAAAAGAGGTTTGCAAGGACTGAATAAACGGAATACGTCCTTTGTATTTGATAATATCTATTTTTTTGTTAATGTTTTCAGTATCGTAGTTTATTTATTTTATTTATTAAATATTTATATAGTAGATGCGTGAACTTTTAATTCTATCTTAATTAGTATTAATAAAGATAGGATTAAAAGTTCACGCAGGTGACACTATAAGCTATAACACTATAACAGCTGAGATGGTACGGACACGTAAGACGGAGAACACCAGACCACAAGGTAAAGCAGACAATGTACTCCTGGATGACTCAATGCTCCAAAAACTTGCATAGAGTCGGTCCAAATGAAAGCGATACCCAAAACCTAAGAAAATAAGAGAAAAAAGTCTGAGAACTAGAAGAGCCGACCCCGACAGCGTAGTTTGGCATTGAGTTTGGGTAGTGCCAGGAAGAAGAATGATAAGCATATTAATTCATTTCAAATTTAATTAAGTTTGAATTGCTAGAATTATCTTTATCAATACAAGCAGACAAACAAGATAGACAAGCAATTGTAAATATATTAATTTATTCGTATTTAGTAATAATAAATATTATATATTTTTACAAGCCTAAATTGGTAATTCATTAACAAAAACATTATTAAAATAACTTTGAAGCGTATAAAATGTGAGAGTCATTTAATTAACCATATCTAAAAATGTTTAGATATTTTGTGTGACGTATATGCTACGCTTACACATAATTGAAAAAGAAAACAGGCGGCAAAATGGAAATATATTTCGAAAAAGAAAACTATCCAGGAAATGAAATACAGTATATTGATCTTCACACAACACACGGGATGCAGCAATACACAATACAAACATTTCAAAACTGCCACATAAATTTGGGCAACATCAAAAATTGTAAAAGCAATATACATTTACGACATATGCCGGTACTAAATATGACGAACCCAACGGATATGACTATCGAATTCCTCATTTAGTAACTCGTAACATCATTAGTTTTCGTAAAATATATTTTATAACGAGAACACTTTATTTAAATTGAAAACGGGCCTGAATTATAAGGTTATTTTTTCAGATATTACAGGACGCACGTGGAAAATGTTTTTTTTTGTTTAAGGATAGATGTTATATTTCTTTAGATTGCATCAGCCGCGCCTTCCATCGGTGCCTCACGCGCGATGAATTGGCGCGCTCAGTTATCTTTTGGACGCCGTGACGACACAATTCAACAATATTAATATTAAACAAGTAAACCATAAATTATTTTATTTTATTACTTAAGTATGTGTCGACATTGTCTAAAGATTTCACCTCATTGGCGTTTAATTCGAAAAAATAATATTAAAAACTTTGAACCTCAATGTCTTAGTTTGATGAAAATATCTCTTATAGAAGATTCTAGACTTAAATAAGAAACTAAGAACTTAGATGAGAACATTTTTGAGTTTCGGGTTGCCGGTCCCTGTATCACTCCAATAAAATAAAATTGCCGCAACAATCCGACTCGAGGATATTGCCAACACCATATATACCACCACGCGGCTTACAGCGACAATCCGGGAGATTTTGATAAGACAAAACCCGACATTTCGGGTGATTTTATAAAAGACAAAAGAAAACGATTCGTCTTGTTGACAAGGCGCTGTTGACAGAATCTGTAATCTCCGGAGCCGCTATCCGAACAGAGATACATTGCGGCTTTTTCAACTATATTTAAATAGTCCCTGATCAAAGGGCCGTACTAACACGTGCCCAGCATCCTTTGATATCAATCACATGCGAACAATTCTCATCTCTGAATCAGTCGTGCATGCGACCGTTCGGATGAATGATCTGCGGGCTTTTGTGTTTCCGCTTCTCTCGATCCTCTTTGTTCAAAGATTAACCTCCTCATATCCAGCCAGTCTACATTAACAATAGGATGGGTCTCTTATTTTAGATCACCTAAATGCGTATAAACATCCAAGGATGTATTCAGGACTTCTTTTAATTTAGTTACTTACTATATTAGAATGACATTGTCGTGGATTTACGACGATGGGGAAACATCTTACTGTTTCGCTACTAGAATATTCTATACGCAGGTAGGTACTGGTGCTTTATTCGCTGGCTGACTATATTCCAACGGATTGCTCGCTTTCAAATACACCCTCTTTCAGCGCGAAGCCGCCGCCAATTATATAGAGATCGTTCTTTTCTGGAATCTTCTCGTACATATTTGTGTGTTCTACAGATTTCTATTTGTTTCTAAATTATTACACAGTCGCGCATAACTCGCCTTCAGCATAACATCTGTAACCATAACAGCTGTATACAGGAATCCATGCTGTTCTCTGTTTATTCTCGGTATATAACTTAGTATATACACTCTTGCTTTGTGTACCGTGAACCTTGAGTATATGTCGCTATTCTGATATAAAATTGTATTTGTACTCTTGCTTTGTGTACCGTGAACCTTGAGTATATGTCGCTATTCTGATATAAAATTGTATTTGTTTCTATAGCTCTTTTATCGCTATTTAATGTTGAAAAAAAAATGTATTCTTTGCTAAAATATACATACCATCACCTTGTTCCGTAACTAGGCCGGCGTAGAGGATAGAATGCTTCATTTTAGTCAAATATACTCAAATATATCTTCTCATACACGTATTTTGTTGTTGAAACTTTGAAAGTTCTCTAGTATTTGATTTATCTAATCATGTCAGGTCTTTCGCGGATGCTCTGTATTCCTGTAACCTTCAACACTTATCATATTTTCATTGCTATTGTAATACAGATAGGTACTCCCCTCATTTGTACATTCTACACGACCAAATCATTTTATATTTTAAAATTAAATATCTCATAACAGACAAGGCGTAAGTCTATAAAATACACGAAGAAGTAAATTAATAGTTAAAAATAAGTCATCATCATCATCATCTTCATCCCCTTGTCCTAGTAGAGTCGGTGGCCCAAAGACTCGAAATGGTGCTAATGTTTTTATTAATATAATAATCTTCCGAAGCAAACATTAGATAAAACAACGCTTATTAAATACAAATTTTCTATATTTTGTACGATTAACTGTGTTACAACGTTATGTTGTTAACACAATATCTGAGTGCTGAATAGTTTCAGAAGTCCGTGATTAAGATGGTACCACACAGCACTAACATTTCTTGAGAGAGGCTGTATTTTTTCCTTCGGAGCGACCCCCTCACTTTGGGTTAAGGTTGTATCATCAAGAGCAATTATTTATCAGTGTACCTACTTTGTAAAACATGAGCGAACTCTGCGACGTTGAAGCAACGATACAATTATGGTTTCGATTAACATCGTTTTAACAGAATCATTAATTAATTTTACAAGTACGAACATTAAGGAGTTGCTTAACAATGATGTGACTTTGTATATTCTTGTAGTGTGAGCGATTTGTAACTCTGTCATTCTGGTAATTATGGAGTATAAATGGCATTTGACTAAACTGAATTTAATGTTTATTTTAATAGTATCAATTTATTTAAAAAAAAAATACATTACAATTTAGATAATAGATACCTTTCACACTGTCAATTTTTCAATTCACTGGACTTACGATAGGACTCGCAATTTGTCTATACTATATACATATGCAGCATCCCATACACGAAATACATTTTTATATCGCGCATGCAAAGCTTTCAATAATAATTGTATCGATATTGACCTCTTCAGCATTGGTCTTACTGAATTTAAAAGAATGCTTTAGATTACGTGTACTATATCGACTTTGATCAATCACTCACTATATCTAATCTTCTCTTCCTCCACCTCTATCCTGACTCCTACCTCCTCATCCTTTTTCTTCCATTAATTAATTCATTTCTTGATATACTTTTTCTTTTTTCACATTCAATCACTTATCATTATTCAATCTTAACATTGTTTGTTGCTTACTACTATTCATTAATTAATTCAAAATAATTAACTGTAAAATATCTTATCTAACTTTATTCTTAACATCTGTGAATCTTTTTAATTAGTCTATGAAATGAACACGATGCTTTTACATTATATGTTTAAAAAACTCTTAAAATTCCTTAGTAAATAAATATCCAAAAAATTTAAAAGAATATTCTGAATCCAGTCATCAAGAATAAGTGATTTAAAATTTGCTGAATTATAGATTTTATGAATCTATCCCTTCCAAAATCATGTTCCTTATAAACTTAAAGGCTATGTTTCCTATAAAATCTCGAAATAAGCAGGTACATTATTAATTAGTAATTCTAAATTAATTATATTATTTTTTTTTTAATATTGCTGTCTTTGCTTTTATACCTCACATATATCACTACACCTTATTACTAGTTAAGAGGTATTTAGCCATATGCAAAACTAAGAAAATTAATCAATATCAAACTGAGGAAAACTGTATATTTTGGACACTTTCTCCGTAATATGCATTGTACGTACGATATATTCTTGTAATAGGACAATAATAAACAACATTATTATTAAAACGCTGGTTAATTCTAAAGAACGTTTTTTTTATACGGGGATTAACATGAAAATTTATGTCAGATAAAGAAAGAGACTCAATAGCTCCACTGAGAATCTTGTGTAGCACAACAAGATCGGATATTTTCCGTCGGGAATCAAGTTTGTGCATTTTATATTCATGCATATACACGGTAGAATATCCCAGAAAACTTTACACAAGTTATATTTTAGTGACCAATCATCTATACAATCAGATGCAAATCTCAAATAACTGTGCCATATGTAACCGGCATAAACAACAATTTTACCATTGCTAGTGTGCGTACGTATTGTAAAAAGTATGCGTATCATGGTGACCCTTATTTGCTTGAATTAAGTCATGTGTTCCCAAAGAAGTTTTGCTTCGATAAGCTGTAAAAAGTCTTCTTCTTTTTCATGTGACCATCTGTTCAACGGACGTTGGCTATCGTGTTAGCTATCATCACTTAATTTACTTAGTTATCCTTATTCCAGGGCCCGACTTATAGTAAAAGTGCTTATAGTAATTTGAATACAGTGAATAACCAGGTACTATTTACAAATAGTCATCTTTAAAATCTGTTTTCATGTTACTACTTAATAATTCAATCATTTCCCATACATTATTTTTATTGTCTATACTTCGATTTGATTTGTTAGTATTCATTGTATCATGACGAAGTGACCATTGGCTCTAAAACATGTCGATATTTTCAATAAAAAAGTGGCGAAAACAAAGTATATTTTAATCCAATATATTAATAACGTCATTAAAAAATCATTTTGCTTTTTTTAAGAAAAAATTACTCTTTTTTTCAATGGGTTGAGCAATATTGTAGATAGATATTTAAAAAAATTAATTTTATTATTCGTTTTAATCTATTTATATATTTATTAATAACTGACATTAATAAGTGTAATTAATAAATATATAAGTTGATTAAAACAAATAATAAAATTATTTTTTTAAATATTACTTTCATTAACTCTTCTCCTCTTGTCTTAATATTTCCGTTACAATCAACCTCACACCATTAATTCCGGCAACCTTTCCCTGCATTATGAGGCGCAAGATCTCGTGATTCTGTGGTTGTCACTTCTTTATTCATTCGAGCCGTATCATCTTGATTCGTAACTCTTACCATCCAGCTTATTTCGATTAATCTTCCGTAGATCCACATCTTGAAAACCTCAAGTCGCCTTGTCAATTTTTCGGTGTGCGTCCATGTAAAAAGTACGATACAAAATTGGAAATTTAATAAAAAATTCCCTGCTATAATCAGCCCCGGTAATCCCAGAGCTGACGGGATGAAACCACAAACGTTCCCTGGAATCTCTGGATTAAAGCCGTGGCCCGGGATGGATCTCACTACAGTGTTGATCCATTAAAAATTACGGTACGGTAAAAATTCATAAAAAGGGAAGAGCACTCAGAGTGTTATATTGGATTTCGTTAAAAGGTAGAAAACCCAGGAGTTAAATCGGGACTAAAATCATTGTATATTCAAGTAATTTATTATGTTTATTTTTCTTCCTTTCCATACACGTGTCATGTTTCATTTATTTATTTGCATGTTTAAAACCGTGCTACATAATATGGGTGGCATTAATTTACCTTTTAACCCTTAAAAAGTCCAAAAAATTTTATGAGACTATAAAGTATACAGTTTCATTTTTTAATGGTAATTTATTGTAAATAATCATGGTAGCATCGTAACATTAACACGAACCTAGTGAAACTGAGTGAGAAATAAGGGAGACTTTCAAAATGGAGTCTATATATATTGAAAGATCTCAATTAAGGTGGCTTGGATACGTCTTACGAATAACAGAAGAAGAACAACCATGATGTATCGTCTTGGTAACTCCGGAGAAAAGGCAGCTGGTGAATCGCCACTAATTGTTTGATGGCTGATTAGGTCTCGACTGGACATGTACAAAACGAATAACTATGGAAGCTCTTTCCCTTGTGTTTGTTTTGATCTTCATTAAACATTTTTTTAGCAATATTAATATCTTCTACTAGCTAATATATTTTTAATAATAAAACTAAAGGTTCATTAGCCTGGATGAAAGCGATATCCAGAACTGAAGAAGATATAGCCTGAGAACGAGAAGAGCCCATCAGCCTTCTTAGGCAATGAGTTGGGACAGTGCAAGGATGAGGAAGAAAGATGCAAGTTTGTTTATTTAAACCGCTCAGGGGTCATGACTATTTTCAATGTTTAATAAATAAGTTCTCAACGTCACTTTCATCAGCTTTGTTACAAAATTCTATTTAACTAAATAATGATAAGAAGCCAATAGCAACATTTTTTACTCAATGTTTCCTAATTTTCATTAAGAATTTTTTTATTAAGAAAAAAGATTTTGAAAAAGAACGTTGATGGATCTTTTGTTTCGGTCAATTTATTTCTTTCTGGCATTTTCTTTTCGGCGCTTTTAAATGAAATGTTATGGAATATGAAATTATCATCTATCTATACCTGCACAAGAAAGCTATCCTCTGGCGATGCCAGGTTGTAAATATTGTCTATGTAATATAATAAAATATGTCTAATTTATGTCTCAAATTGTAGCATTTGGAATGCCTGCTCGCGATGCACACTATTCACATTTTATCTTCAAAATGCATTTTACTAGGGCCTCTCAACATTTATATTTACGAGTTTTTCTGCTTTAAATTTCGAATAACAGTCTGTGAATGGTCTGGAAGAACAAAACGCCTTTCATTTCGTTTCTGGAAACGGCTATTTTTTTGAAAGGATCACTTTCAAAGCTGGAAGAAAGCAGTAGCACTGAATTAATTCGAAAATAGTTCTCTCGAGTCTGGGCAGCGCTCATAATAGAAAAAGGAATAAAACTCCATCCATTCTGCAATAAGAGAATTGCAAGCAATTTGTTTTAGTCATAAAGATTTTATTGCTGGTAATTAGTTTTTTTTTTGGAGATATAATTTATATTTTATTTTTAACAAACAGTTTATAAACAGGTCCTCAATGACCCCGATCTATTGTCTAAGTTTGTGTGACATTAGTATAATGTATACTTAATAATCATGAAAAATATTATTAAAATTAGAGGAATACCTATTTTGTGGTTAAAAAATCAAAAATATTTTTAAAAAATACATAATGAAAATTGGGAAAAATTAACAAGATATTTAAACTACCGCACAAATACTTAAGTGCATGGTTTCCAACAACAACAATGTCGGATGGCGCGACAAGTGATAATGTTTTTGATATATTATGGTATGAATAGTATTTAATTAATTTCTATCGAATATGTCGCGTGTTTTAAGAAATATTTTATTACAAAAATAATACATACTGAACATGGCAGTAAAAACATAAGAAAATTATTCAAGAACTAGCCGTAAACCCGTAAAAATCATGAGATATAATAATAATTATTAACAACGCTTGCATGTAATCCGAGTCGTGCGCTGATTGACATGTCGCAATCGGCACCCGGGCCTCATTGTGGCTAGTTATCATTAGTGTTTTTGTTGTAATTCCAGCCTTATACCAGCGAGTTACGGACAGACAGACATTCGAAATTAGTTTTCGGAAATGTTACTACTGGTTCAACTGGCTTAGTAAATCTTATTGCTGCATGACTAGTCGGGCATACATAACCAGTTTTTCTTAATCCAGTTTGCCGGTAAATATAAATAAATAAATTTCATTACCGAATAACCCGTAGATAAATTTCCACGTGCCAGTAATATCTGTAAAATTGTTTTCACTTTATATATTTTATGACGTTTATGATATTTTTGACGATACTTGCCGAAGGCATTTATCTGGAAATGAAGTTTATCCGAGACTAACCATCGCAAAAATCAATAATTAAGATTACGGTACTATGTTGATTATAATATATCCCTTGGCGACTATTCTGTCTTCAGACAAATGATTTTCACTGTACTCTAAACTTTCGTGAAGTTCAGTTGCATTATAATCCAGAAGTTAAGCCCAGTTTTTTATTTTTTTTATTTACTTACGTACAGTACGTAATTAAATAAAAAAAATAAAAAACTGGACTTAACTTCTTGATTATAATGCAACTGAACTTCACGAAAGTTTAGAGTACAGTGAAATATATATACATATATATATATATATATATATATATTTCACTGTATATAAAATAGAGATGCGAACACATAATACGTGTCACATCAATATTCTTACTATTTTCAAACTAAGCTTAATGCTTGTGCTATGAAAACAGGACTAACTTGGTGGACTGGAGTGAGGTTCGAACCCGCGATCTTTGGATCACGAGGCGAGAGTCCTAACCGTAAGACCAACAAGCTAATCAAATTTGAATGTTTAATTTAAGGAAGTAAAGCCTGGAATGGGCAAAAAAAGAACGAAAATAGACCGAATGCAGTAGAAATACGGTCGCTTAGACGTGTGTGTGTAAATATTTGTACAATATAGTGATAGTATCACCGGTATTAAAATCAGTGATTTACCGATAATGACATTTTCCGGTAAATTTTCATGCCCTAATGGCAAGAAAGGGCAGAATGAATTATTAATACCTTCAAGATGTCTGTCGGAATTAGTTATATTGTGTCAGTCATTCAACATTTGAAATCAGACATCCAGGTGAGCGCGGTAGGCTTGATGAGTGCCTGTTAGTCTTTAAATCACCCCTCAAAGGATTTACAATTTTTCATCCCCTGTGAATGGAGATCCGGGACACGCGTGAAGTGAGGTAACTACCCCACTCGAGGAAGTCAAATTAAATCACACGAAGAGCCGAGAATTAGAGTCTATCCGAATCCGGTTAATTTTTCAAGAGATCTCGCTGAGCTGAAGAATTTAAGACTATGCTGAATTTTTAACATAGAAGTAGAAGTAATGAGACTTCAAAGGTATTTCGGCAAAATCCTTTCAGAATATTTTATAACTTCTTCAAATATCCTGCAAGTGTAACGACGCGTTACTTGAAATGAGATAATAATATTAATTAAATTGTCTTCAAATATACAATATATCTTTAAATATACATATAATTAAATAAATAAATTAGAAACGTTTGCTGTAAAAACCCAGGCATCGATTAAATAAACCCGAATCGTTTTCTGTGGAAGATTTATTGCCATTACACCACATAATCGAGTTGTAGGCTTATGGTTCTATGACTAAATTTTCACGGACATTTTGTCCACCGACAAAAGGCCCACACTTCAAAAGATCCACGGGACGAATTCCCATGAAACAAAAGACCTACGCGACGTAAGATCCACATGACAACAAATCCAGCGAGTAGTTTGTTGGTGTGGAAGTAGCTAGTTGGCATAGTAGTTGTGACTCGCTTAGCGATCCAGTGTTAGGTGGTTCAAGTCCCATTTCAGGACACCAGTAAGTTAGTCCTATTTCCATAGCACAAGTGCTTAGCTTAGTTTGAAAATAGTAAGAATATTGTTGTGACACGTATTTCGTGTTTGCATCTCTATTAAAAAAAAAACTACACAATGACAACAAATGAAATTCTTAATTGATTTTTTATGACAAAGCTTTAAATAAATTGATGAATTGATATTGGCAACGAAATCATTGAATATAATATTTCACAAATTCTTAAAAATATAGTCGATCAAATGCTACATATAATCTTATTTTATATTTTTTCATATTCCCATGTCCGGCTGATACGGAGGCATCAAAATGGTGTTGTTTTTGATCCGAAATTTTGAAATCTATGTTCTATTTTTCCATAGTAACTGTGATATTCTTAAAATAGCAATATTGGGAATGCATATCTTTATTCCAACACTTAACAGACGAAAATAATAAAAAAATAAACGAGGCCTAGGGACACGTCGGTATTCGGTATTCGTCGTACTTAAATAAAAAGATTGGTATATTTTCACGTTTCTCTCTCATAGCAAAAACCTTTATTTGCGATGTCCGATTTCTCCGGTCTGGTCTGATAGCTGCCCTCCGCCGCAAACGTAACCTCACAATTCTTGTTTCGACTAAAATTACATGAAATAAGTACTAATGCTGTATTTAAAGCTTATAGAAAAAAGATCATTTCATATGCACTTATTAATTACTTCTCCCTCAGCGTTCTGATGTAAAATTACGGCAAAATTGTCATTGTCACTTTGGACCATAGAAAAGAGACATATTGTTGGACTCTATTTATATTTGACGTTTGACCGTCATGTACTTCTTTCTCCTTCTGACCACACCACCGACTTTTTATTTTTATCTTCGTCTATTAAGTGTTGGGATAAAGTTTTGACATCCCAATATTGCTAAGTACGGCTATCAATGTCAAGATATGTCAGAGACCAGTGTAACATCTGTCTTACTTACAACATAACTAACAAAAAAAATCTGTCAGTTGGATTTATACAGTCTTATTTATACTCAAAAATTCGGCGTATTTTTTGATCGAACCTCTTACATTTACCAAAATGGATTTTGACAAAATTTCTTTTGATGTGTATTAGGAAATTGTAAAGCATCTCCGTCTAGATTCGCTCCATTTCTCATACTATATTATTTATCTTCAGCTTTCAGCTTTGAGCGAGTCGTGTAAACTCAATATTGCATGTCAGCCAGAAGTCTTCTTGACGACTTTTGAAAATTGTCAAAGTTTCGGCGATATGTGTCGGAGAATTAACATCAAATCCGAGCGGGGGTGCGCGCCGTCATTTACTCGAAGGCTCCACAGACTTATTTACATAAAGCCTACGCACTTCTTCGCATTAAATACGTACTCTCTCAAGGGTGTGCACGTGTGAATACACCTGTGTGTGTATTGGAACTGTGGGAGCCAAAATTTGTTAGATTAAACCTTAGATCAGAAGTTGTGTAAAGAATTCTCCTGAATATTTAAAATTTTATTGCGATGTTATATAGTATATTTAAAAATGTTGAATTCCATTGTATTCTAAATTCTTTTATTGGTCCATAAATACGTTTGATTTAATACCTAAAAAAAATTATTTCAACAGCCTTTATCTATATATTTTTACAACAATTTGAGTACAAATTTTATATTGGTGGCTTTAGTGGTAATTTTTTTTTAATTAGCGACCGTGCACAAACGTAGTACTAATTTTTTTTCATGTGTACCTACCTATATTATATAGAACAGAAAATAAAGTGGCAAGGTAATAGATTAGAATTAACAATATTACTTTCACTAACTCTTCAACTCTACTCTCAATATTCCCGTTACAACAATACCAGTAACTTCGCTTTTTTCAATTAATTGTTGGTATTTCCACCTAAATCATGTAAAAATTATATATTTGAAAGTACAGTTTAATACTTCACCTGTCGATGTGAGATTCTGTTACTCTCGAAACTTAAGTAGTAAAATATAAAAATATATTTAACTCACGTAAAGGATACCATAGTTTATGTTTTCCATCCAATTTAATGTTCATCATGAATAATCTCTTTTAGTTTATCGCCAAATCCATCAATAATATAACGTTTATGTTGTTTTTCTGCCACCTTTTTGGTTTACTTCGTCATTTAAGTCCGGTTTCATAATATTAATCTCTTGGTTCAAGAAAAAATACAAAGATGTGTTAAAAAAATATAAATTCACTGTCCACTATTAAAATAAATATTAAAATAATTAAGTACAGCCTTGACGTTTAACTCGTGTCACGCATTATACCGGAGTTTTAACACAATTCAATTAATTTTCATGTGTTTATTTTATCCTTTCGTCTTATATCTTTCCCAAACAAACTACTTTATTACCTTTCATGTTTTTTTCTCCATTTAAACAAAACTGACGAACCAACATTTTGTTCTATCAATTATTTTCTCCTTATGCACATTAAGATGAGTTTAATCTTGTAGTTATGTAGTGTGTTTATTTTTCCGCCTCAATTTAGACTCTGTGTACTAATTTGGCCACCCGCTCTTCATGCGTAATATGAACATCTAATGGAAAATTTATGGGGTGTTTCAATATAATATATACTTGCCATCTTACACTTTCATCGCATTTATGCCGGGGTTAAACGATACGTACGACCTTCACGCTCTGTTACCTCTTCATTACATCCACCCTTAGCCTGTTTTTCTTCCAAATATCATATTCATACTTCACCCTTATTAATGACGCAGAACCGACTACTGGGAATATTTTACCCAGTTCACTTTAGATGATAATCTTAATCAGCTACATGATTCAAAGTAGAAATAATTTAATGGGTTATTTATGAATTATTTATCATTATTTCTTTTGGATTTCTTTAGATGTAATAATAATAATCTCCCTGTAGTCACATTCACAATCCCACTAACTTTTATAGTCTTCCTGGTAATGTGTTTTTAGATGGCTTTAATTTTGTTTCAAAGGACTATCTTCCGTCCTGAAATGTAGCAACTAATATTTTAACACCAAAGTATTCATTGTACTTACATATTCATTACCTTGGCTTTTTGAATAGAAGAATAGATAATGTTATACAATTGGCTTTTGGATATTTTTCCTAAAAAACTTTTTATAAATTGCTTTGTGTAATGTAATGTACCGACATAATATTATTTTTTATCACGGGAATGTTCTCCGTACGAATTACTACCTATAATAATATTATCCTTTACATTAAACATTGAAAAACTCTTCGGTTTTCGATGTGTTTGTGTTCTTATCTTCTCTGTTATAATTCTGTTTATATTATATATTATGTTTGTATGTATATTCTGTTTATATTGTATATTATATATATGCAAATCCATGCAAAGCCTTTTCCAGAAATTCATATTAATTTTTGCGAAATTGTACTACCTTTCCCTTCTAACCTCACAGGAGGCGTTATACTATGGAGAACACACCACATAAGTCCATTAAAAGAAGAAGAAGAACTATATGAATATACTAGTTTATAATAAAAGGATTAAAAAAAATTGAAAACATTAATTTTCTTGCCTATTCAAATGCATATGTTAAATTATTCGGAAGAATATCATCCATACCTACATTAAAAAGAATATTGTTTAATAATTTACTACAAAAAAATGCGAAATCTTTGTATACTATTTCATGAGAACATTACAGTTGTCTTTAGCATAGTCCCTTCAAATATATGAAAGTTTTCAAATTTTGAATGTATATATAAAACTTTCAAAATGTTGATAGTGTGTGGATGTTATTACGGTGAAATCGGTGAACGTTGTATGTATACAGTGATCATTAAGCCTTCTCATACAGCTCGTAAGCCCTGGGCAAACCAATTAAAGACTTCCATATACGTCTCTGTGAGACTTTATAATTTATCTTCATTAAAAATATTATGTATACTTCGTTGAAAGAATTATTTGAATCCTAAATAGAAATTGCGCTTTTATCTTAAATTTTTTTTTTTGAATAATTTTTTATTTTTCATAAATTTGTGCACTATAACTTTCCAATTAATTTTTATTTTTTACAGTACTGTTACAACATTACGTGTTCTGTTCGCGTCGTAGATTGGTGGGAACTCATCTGTTCCCATTTGACTATGTCCCGAAACACAATGATTACTAATGGAATTCTGATTAGGCTATGCCATAGGTCCCGATGCAGGAAGTCGCATCCGCAATTGCCAGTCATAAAATAATTAGTTCAGTGTAATATGTTTAAGAGCATACTGCTGGATGCACTTGCACCGAAGTTTAGTTGAACGTTTAGCGAAGGTTACAAATTTCAAGACTGCTTATTACCAACTCCAAAATATAGAAAAGACAGGAATTTAAGAAAAATCGTGAATCAAATTTGTATTAAAAAATTAAATATCGATATATTAATTAAAAAGTGATGAAATAATTAACAAGAATACCGTTGTATTGACCATTAATTTTTTGAAATATCAACAAACATCGAGGCCAGTGTACAACCAAAAATGATATGCCGTGTTTTAACGACGTCTCTGGGTAAATTTTCGGATCCCATTGCAGGCTCCATCATCAGGGCTGATGTATTTTTGTGAGACCACAACACCAAAACTCATAAGAACATGCCCTGATGACGGACCATGTAATGGGATCCGAAACCTCTTCCAGAAAGGTCGTAAAAACACGGCATAATACCCTAGAAGACACAAACCAGAAGATTCTGAGCGGCCGTGAAAACCTTTAAAAAAACTCAACAAATAAGTAACTGTTGATGGATTTATCAAATCATGACCTTCAGAAACTGAAGAATTGGAAAGAAGTCCAAAAGAAGGAGACAAACATTAGTAGAATTCAAAAGCAGTTAAAATATTTTACCCTCTTACTGGAAGACAATGATAATGATTGTGATATAAGTTATCTCAGGAAAGGAAGAAGAGAAATAAATTTGTTATGCCACAAATACCTAATCTGGCGCCATTGCAGAAAATAGTATTTAAATGATAATGCTGTTACCTGCTTTCGCAAAAGGAACCAATAGACAAAATTCTTTCTAAAAATGTTCTCAGGTTTTCATGGCCACTTATCACCTTGAGCGTGTAGTTTTTTGAGATATTCTGCCATTTATATCTGATCTCTCTGATTGACGTGGATCCCAATGCAGGGTCCATCATCATCTGATTATAGACCCTTCAATGAGATCCAAAACGTCAGCCAGAGAGGTCAGATACACACGGCAGAATATCTCAGAAAATTCCTTCTCATCTTTTCAAATTAATCTGTCCAACTATAGTGCCTATAGCATTATAAGTTACCTCACGCTTTAGCTTTAGACTCGACAAGATCTAAATTGCAATAAAACTCGTAATTTTCCTACAATTACTTACCTGTCTTGTTTTATTTTTAATAAAAACCTTATAAAAACTGCAGCGGCTAGAACTGACGCAAATGACATGGCCAAAACTAGGTAAAAATGGCCAGAACTGGCACATTTGAACACATTTCAAATTTTGATGTTTCTATTTTAAATTATATTAAATTTTTATACTTGTTTTCTACATTTTCAAAAAAATAATTAATGTGCAATATGGGGAAATTTAAAATCTATTCTGACTATTTAGTTCGTAATGATGCACAGTTGGCAAAAAATATCTAAAAGTGGCCAAAACCGGCTCATCAACCCTTGTTATTATTTAAAAACTAACATTTTTTTGTGGTTGACGGTTTAATTTCTAGAGAGTAACAAAAATATAAAAATACACAAATATAAAAGAATTTAAGAAAATTTAACAATATAACACTTCAGCTTGTTAGTTTTTGGCTGAATTTAATTTTGACGTCTTTAATATTTATTGTGTTATGTTTTTCACGCATCATCTTATCATGAACTTTATATAAAAATAATGATATGGGGGCTATTTTTTTAGAAGATATATGATAAAATTATTATAAATATGGCCAACGATAAATACGACACTTTGAAATTAGAATTTTAAAGCCAGTTTTTTTTTTAATATTGTCCATGTATTTTTAAATTGTTTATTAAGATATCTTTAGTCCTGATTATTTACTTTCCCAAATACATTCTCATTTTTTATTAATCTTAAAAGCATGCTGGTCCCCTTAGGCATCGGGTATAGATGACAATATAACAGTATAAACTTTTTGATAATGACTGACTTCGTAGACAAAATCAGACTCGCAAACTGAAATCTTAACACGCCTATTCATTCTCCTTCAGATGTTCAACTCTAAATATTTAGATGTCATCAACGATGAACTTACTCTTCTGTGTATAGTTTTCTGGGATATTCTGCCGTGTGTGTGTGACCTCTCTGGCCAACGTTTCGGATCCCATTGCAGGGTCCATCATCAGGGCTGATGTTGGACCCTGCAATGGGATCCGAAACGTTGGCCAGAGAGGTCACACACACACGGCAGAATATCCCAGAAAACTATCGGATCCCATTGCAGGGTCCATCATCAGGGCTGATGATGGACCCTGCAATGGGATCCGAAACGTTGGCCAGAGAGGTCACACACACACGGCAGAATATCCCAGAAAACTATACACAGAAGATTCTGAACGGCCGTGAAAACCTAAGGACATTTTTAACGATGAACTTACGTTTTATTATGATAATGTAATTAAGTATGTATAACATATCCGCTCTAATAATGTGTTACCATATTGTAAACGAGATAAATCCTCCGCCATGTAGGCAAAGGAAAATTTAATTGGAACGATTTCCAAGCGCCTTGTTTTGTGGATGTACAGTACTAAAAAAAATAATGAAGCATTAATATTATGCTCATTAATACACCTATAAATTTTCATTGTACACTTGATAATACTTAGCAACTTTACGAATATTAGATATCGTGTTAGAATGATTAAGCATAATAACAATAACTCAGAGAGGGATTTGCGAAATAAGTGTTCTTAATCTTAATTTGAAATAAAGTTAGTCGTAGACCTATTTGTGATACAGTTTAACATAAAACTTTTTTGAAACATTACACAAGAATACTTTAATGTTAACAAGCCTATCGGCCACTTCGTGCCTTGCTAGATATATATAGAATATATATATATATATGTATATATACTAATAATTATATATATATATATATTATTTATTATATATCAGAATAATTTTTCTTTTATTATTTTGTTTGTTTGTTTCTATTAATATGCTATTTATTTATTTAATATATATATATATATATATTATATCTATTAATATATATATATGACGAACTACTTTCTGGGGGAACCCGCGTCAAACAGTCCTGAAAAGGAATTTTAAACTCCCGACGTTTCGAACAGGTAACACTGCTCATTCTCAAGGGCCTCTTATTTTGGTTCCTGCCCAAAACTGGACGAGTAAACCCGAACTGTTCGGGGCAAGAGCCAGAACAAAAGTAAATTAAAATCCTTATTGGTGCTAAACATTATTGATTTTTATTTATTTGTTTAATAGCCGATTTTGGGAACGGGTGATTTCTTTACTAATTGGTTTTTCTATTACTGTTGAATTTTGTGGGTTAATTTTCAAAGTTGGGTTTTTTCCAGGAATTGCAGTATTACATGTGTTTGTCTCTAAGATATTAGTCCAGGTATTTGGTATTCTTATGGAATCATTTCTGCTGTTCATGTAATAAGAGGCCCTTGAGAATAAGCAGTGTTACCTGTTCGAAACGTCGGGAGTTTAAAAGTACTTTTCAGGACTGTTTGACGCGGGTTCCCCCAGAAAGTAGTTCGTCATCTTTTACCCGCGAAAACCTTAAATATAACGCATATACATATTTATATATATATATATATATAGAGAGAGAGAGAGAGAGAGAGAGAGATAGGTAGAAATTATTGATTCAGATTAAGTCGATCATATCCATTCTGCAATGACAAAAATGTATTAATGTATAAAATCATACAAGGAAGTTGTTTTGACTGTTGCATTAATAATCATACCGCCTTTATCTATTTCATCGCCCAATCTATGCGAGGACTTCCTCTCGGACGCATAACTAATCATAATTTTTCTTTATATTTCAGGTTGGTGTCTTCGATGTTTTAGAAATATATATGTTAATCAGTTCTTGGTAAGTTTAATACACCTGAACCTTAATTTTCATTGACCAACAATGTATGTGCATGAGTCTACTTATATGGAAAATGATTGTTTCCGCGTGGTAAGCAAAAAATATATAACGATACAATTCTGTAAAGAATTGTAAGGAAAATTTGTCAGTAATGACACACATCTCTTACATACATTCTTCCAAGATTCTAGCTGTTAGAACAATTTCCTGATTTTCTTTATCTCTGGCTCGGGTTCTCTACAAGGAAAAAACTGAATTCGAAATTCTCTAGATATGAAGATGCCACCTACCAGTTTGATGACAACTTTGGCGTCTTTCTCCGTCCGATCTCCGTTCTCTTCGTCAAGTTATTTCAAATCCGTTGACACCACCACCTTAACTGACCAAATGTTTAATTATATTTTATAGTTTTTATCCGCCGCGAACAATTCAACCGTTGATTCGAGATGTCCCAAACAATCTGTCTCGTAGCAACTGTCACACACAGAGAACTCCGCGCTCATAGGTAATTATTTTTATAAAGTTCCTAACCAGAGACTATCAGATATTTTTCCCGAACACTAGCTCACGTTACGATTTTTTATAAACAAATATATAGAGGATGGAACAGATCCAGTTAGTAATTCTTTACAGGTATATTCCAGCAATCCATCAATACTTACAGAGATAGCGACTTGAAAATTTTCATTGATTTTTCAATATTTCTGCATTATCTTCGGTAAAATTTGGACTATCTTTAAGTTACTTGTATTGAATACTATTAATTTATTCGCTACTTCAGCTAATTCTACGCTAATTCAGTACTTTCACGTAAATAAATAAACCACTCAAAAATCTGAACTAAGATTTGGGATCAGGAAAATATCAGAATTGCTTCAAAGTTTGCATTTTTTCCAATATCTCTGCCTTATCTATCTAAATATAATAATTCGTTGTCTGTCGATCTGTAATTATTATTATGTTCCGTGATTTTTCAGGGTTTTCGGCAAGTCTTCTGCGAAACGTTAGTTACATTATCTTACATTAAATACTACGAATATTACAAATCATTGACTATAATAAAATACAAATAAAATATCTGATTCAAATATATTTCAAGACTAGGTCGGCGTAGCAAAATACGCGTTCTAATCCAGAAAACACGTCTTCCATAAACTAGTGCTAGCGGAAATCTCATATCGAACATAATATAAAAACTAATAACTTTATTTAACCATTTGTAATAAATATATAAACTAGTTATAAAAACAAAATCAACAATCAACTATATGTTAATTGACAATCAACTAGAAACATATCATTTTATTTTATAACTAACGTAAATACTGAAATTTTGACATCTTATTAGAGTAGAGTAACGGGTCGCGGAGCAGTGGGGGTGATTTTTTTTTTGTAATCTATAAGGGAAGATCTTGAGGATCGGAGACATCTGTAGGAATGTAATATTGTTTATGAGTGTTTTCTCAGAGTTCAAGTTTTATTGGATTACAACGGTTTCCAAACTTGTCATTATCAATCCTTTATGAGGCACCGAATGGAGTAGTTTCAATCAATGATTATCGGAAGACTGGTTAGCATTAATTGTATGGTTGGCGAATTCTGAAAAGTTGTTGTTCTTTAAAAAACGTCGGTGTTCCTTTATTAAAGTCCCTTGCGGTTTGGCCTATGAATTTGCTGTCACAATCTCCATCAATCACATCCACATCTATAGTTATTTCGAATATACCACTCTTTTCTAATATTTTTCTGATATTTCTTCCATATCAATTAATAATACATATATATCGCTTATCTTTGTAATTTTATCGTATTCAAAATAGTCTGTAGCGACTGTTTCCACAATAAACGTCATTTCACTCAAATAATATAGAAAGATTCATAAAATTAGATCAAAATTTGACGTTGTTTATTACTACCTTCATTCTTATTAATATATCTCGTAGTAAAATATCTCCAAATATGTACTATGTATATTTTCCAATATTCGCTCATTTCATTAGGTGCGTAAGAATTTCCACGAATTTTCATAGCTACAGACTAAGCCTGAATATTCAAATAACCTTATCTACATACATCGGTGTTTGAAATTTTGATAACGCTGTCTGTCTTAAATAGGTGCGGTGCGATCTAAAAACGAGCCACATTACTCGCGATCGTATTGTTATTTAAACGGAATATTTTTCTCTATCTGTGGATAGGTACGCCAAAATACTCGAAATAATATGTTTCAATTATACCTCGTTTAAAGAGATTATCATCATTAAAGAAAGTTTTAAAAAATTATAATAATAATAATAATAATTGGATAATTTGTATAGCGCCGTTTTCGCGAAATACTCACCTCAAGGGCGCTTTACACACAGAAATTATTATCTTACAAGACAACTTACTGCTAGAAAAGAAAAAACTTATTTACTATTACTTATTCACTAGGTGGCATACAAGAAGTGGAATTAAAATTGAGTACTATAATAGTTTGTGAGTCCCTGAAAGAATTATGTGTTTTCGCGGAGTGCACAATATGAGTGGAAAACATTAGCTAGCGTTGTTGTGGTTAGATTTTATAGGTTTTTATAGGATTGTCTAAATAAATGCGTCTTAAGTTGTTTTTTGAACAGTGGTAAGCTGTCAGTTTGTCTCAGTTTGTTAGGTAGTTTGTTCCATAACTTTGGTCCAGCCACCGCGAAAGCACGATCACCGAAATTAGTTTTGTGGACGCGATTTACTTCAGCTAACCTATTTGTATTAGATGTTGATGCTGAGCGAAGTGTTAGTTGTCTATTATTTGCGGAAAATGGAATGCAGAAGTCGGTTATGTATTGAGGGGCCATGTTGTGAATAGCCTTAAATATTGTAAGGCAAAGCTTATATTCAATCCTCTCTGGACATCTAAGCCAGTGAAGGTTTTGAAGATGGTTTGAGATGTGCGCAAACTTTGAAACGCCGGTAATAAGTCTTGCGGCGGCATTAAATACAGATTGTAATTTGTTTATTTCCTGTTTCGGGAGATGAGCGTAGATACCATTACAGTAGTCTAAGCGAGAGATAACGTATGCATTTATTAGTGATTTTGTTGCTTCAATTATCAATAAAAGTACCTAATAATATTCGAACCGATTTAATTTCTCAGTTTGTATAACCAACATAATGTTCAATTCGAATACGGTTACCATACATCATTTTATTAACATATTATCACGTGTCGTGGCTGCGGGAGGAATAAATGAAAACGCTGGAAAGTAATTAACGATTTATTAATTACTGATTAATTAACTATTCAATGTACACTGTAAAACTTAACGCTATTCTTTAAATTACACTATTTCGCAATATACCACTCGTAAATAAATACTTTATTATCGCTGGAACACTCTATTTAACATTTACTAGAACATTCTATCCAGTTTCCGCTCGCAGTAATCTCTTCGGTTTATTTCGCCTTTTCCGGTAAGAACATGGCTCGATTATTCGCTTCGATATCTGTCGCTTCGCAATTTCACAACAACAACAAAAACAACTCTCCCGCCGTGGTCAGCGCTTCTATTTATATCTGAAAGATGCTGGTACTTTCGTACTTTCTAATGCTTAGAACGTCCACGGTAGTTAACTAGCTAACTCTGTTACACCCTGCATGTTTCCTGACCGCGCCGCGCCGCCGCCGCGGAACGAAATGATGAGCTATGATTGGCCAAAATTAACGCTCAATGTATTCCGCACCAATATCTAGCAAGGATTTCAAATCTTGTGAAATCTGACCGGTGACAGTTGGAACGCACTGTGCCGGTGTTTTTCTTATTCGATTGAGAATTGACATTTCTTTCGTGTGGTCACGATGTCCGATGGATCCGGTATGTTGAAGATTTAAGGCTTTTCGGAATCGAATCCAGATTGGTTCCGAAATTCGATGTAGAAGCAAGTACAAGCCGATTCCGAACCCAACACGCGCAGCTCTGCATTCAAGAACCAAGGAGAAACTGTAATTACAACTTCAACTGTGTCCGTAGCTGGTTGTTTGATTGGATATATCTCGAGTGTCTAGATCACAGCTTCATCGGCGGAGATTAAGAAGGGAACCTTCTCTATCCTATCCCGACCCGCGTACGGTAGCAATTCCGTTCGTCACCGTACCCTGCATATAATTGACTAGCTGTGCCCGCGCGTAGATTTTTAGTACACTACTTGGATCGTCATAGAACTTTCGCGAAACTTCTAGACCATTCTCCTTCCAGAACTTTCAAGAAATTTGTCGAATGTACAGGAACCTTCTAGACACACCGACACATTCCGCCACTCAGTTTAGAACCTTATAGAACTTTCGGGAATTTTCTAGAACCTTATCGTTCCAGATCTTTCTAGAGCAGGTTTTTCCGGAACCTTCTGGACTCACCGACACAGTCGGCGCGCCTATTTTGAAACAATCTGAACCATTTGCGGCCTTCCCATAATAAAACAATGTGGTAGAAAGCACATTTTCGTCACCCACTCCCACCCACGCAGAGCAACCCCCACCAAACTCGCATATATTGTGACACCAAGGGCTATCCACCACCATAACCACCGGTGGGTGGTTGTGGCTGGTTGTGGAGAAAACTTGGCGGGTAGGGAAACACCGACTTTTAGGAGATATATATATATTATATATATATCTATCTATAATATTTTATATATATATATATATATAATATCTATACTATATTGATTTTATCTTTATTTTATCATTCGCCTTTTGGAAAAAGAATACGCATCTTTCGCATTATTGCTATCCATCTTTTTTTAGAGTACCTGAAACATGCCATTTCTTATAATGCCAATATACCTTGTATCATCTTCATCCTCCCTGAATATCATCGCAAGCGATTAGTTAAAAGTTACAAATCATTATTATGATTAGGGGGTATCTTTATTAATTAATTAATTTACGTTAATGATTGGTGCGTATCTTAATGTGTTACGAGTGATTAAAAAGGCGACATAGTCTTTCTGATACCACCTAAATAAATGTGTACCCTCACGAGATATGACAACAAACAAATTAAGTAATATAAAGACACATACACGTTAAACTCCGCGGATTATTCCGCAACAAATCGTGTGAAGCGCCTACTTGCGAGCTGAATCGATAAATGCGAGTGTATTCAGAGCGAACATAAATGATTACAGATGAGCCGATCTGGCAGGAAACTGTTTTATCTACCTGTTTACGGGAATGTGGAACGTTAACAATATTGATATCACGTACGGATAGTAATGACATGAACAATATCCAGAGTATTGGTATATTTTGACGTTCACAATGAGCAAGTACTGTTCGGAATACATGAAATGAAAGATAAATATTATTTATTTAACTGTTCAATTATCCCAGAGATACATAGTTCGTTTATTAGCAGGTAGGTATGTTTTGATATATTCTTATTCTTCTTCTTCTTCTGCTTGTGTTAGAACTTTGTCCTGTTGTTTCTCGACTCCTGCTCCTGAGATACGGATGATCAGCTGTCCCTCCATCGTATTGATGGACTTAGATTCAACCTCAGAAATGGCTTTTTTTGGTGAAATTTAGTGAAAATCTAGATACAAGGAAAAAAAGTTGAGACATGGTCAAAATTGGAACGCGGTGGTGGGAGATAAATGAAGCACTTAAAATTAAATAAAGTTTTTATGTATTCAAAGTCACTGGCCACAAATTTAGTTGGAGCACTGTTCTTAAATTCACAGGCACTAAATGTTTCTGGAATAATTCAGACACTTATTATCACAGTGTTTCTATCGCTTCTATCACTTTCGAAAATATTTTTTTTAGTTTCACACTGGAACTTATCGGTTCTTGCTTATCAGTATGTACTTGCGCCGAATATCTATCGCTGGAATCTCCACATAGAAACATGCGCTGCATTTGTCGCTGTCAATTAACTTTGACACAACTGATTGCGCAGTTTCCAGATTTTACGATACTGTCCCAATCGATCCCAGATTGTTGTAGAGCATTCCAGAGATTATGAAAGATTTCGATAGTGCGTAATTCCTCCGGATACTACTATCTCGCTACGATAAATTTATCTTTAAATCTTTTTTTCTGTATCGCTAGTATTTTCTTAAGACTTTTGTTGAATCTTAATTGGTTATGATATTTTTTTTTAATTTCAATGTGTATTTTTCCTGTTTTTAACAACTGTCTGTTTCAAATCAAAAAAATTGGAGAAGCGTGTGCTCATGTACGCGCAGAAGAATTTTCTTCTTGTGTGATAATTGTGATTGTGATGAGCGTGATTGTGATAATTGATATTTACATACAGTAATACGATGTCTCGAGAGATGATAAATATTACTGATAGCACTTTAATGTAGTAAAATTATTAATATTTGTTTTTGAAGTGGTACAAATGTAACTATTGGTTTTGTAACAGCTAAAATAAGAGACAAATGTCTTCGAATCGACGTCACGCGATGATTCGAATACACTTATCGCTGATGCATGCAAACATATGATGCGACGAATCAAAAAACGTATGCATTTTCCAAAAAAGTCGAAGTGCCGGCCTACTTTCATGTTTCATCGATTTTCGGCCTACAACGGCTCCTTATTCAAAAATTTTCAAACCATGAAACTTTGACAGCCGTATTGAATGTCGAATGAATTAATGTGTTTTTTGTTTTGAAAACAAATATTTCACAATTACGTTGATTTTGCAAAAACGTCGATAGTAACATGAACAAACGTCGATAGTAACACTAAAATCGTAATTCAATAAACAGTTCTAATTTTCAATTCAATAACCCAGAATTAGTCAGCTTTTGAATTTAGCATGTTTATGAATGGTACTCAATTCTAATTCTATAAAATCTAATACCTATAAAACTCAATGTCTGTCGTCTGTTCTATACAAATTCACACCGTTTGTCCGATTCGATTAAAATTTTGCATACTTGTGCTTTAGGACCCGTCGGGTAACATAGGCAACATTTCCCCCTATTATCTTACCGCTTCCCCTCTCTTCCTGACATATTTTCGATGCAAATCTGTACCATTTGACCGATCGGACTCAAAATTTGGAAACTAATTCTTAAGGACTAGGCGGGTAACACATGCGACATTTCTCCCCTATTCTTTTAACCCTTCCCCTCCGCTGATATATTTTCGAACGGCAAATCTATGGCGTTCAAATCGAACCTTTGTTTACCCTCACAAATGTATTTTAAAGTTAATCCTTAACCCGTGCAACGCCGGGTATGAACAGCTTGTTATTTATATTACCGGAACACTAATTTTAAATGAATAAATTTTTGACAGTTTTATGGATGCGCACGCATTTCGTGAGTGTGCTGCTTTTCCGCTACAATGCGCAACTTCCGTTACAATAAAAATATTATTCTCAATGCGCCAATGAAGATAAATTCAATAAATAAAATAAAATCCAAAGAACCGTATAATTAAATAAATTACTTTTCTCGCATACTAGCTGCTTGGTACAAGCTGTGGCCACAATAGTTAGTTGACTATTGGCGGTGAGAGAGTGAGAGACAGGTGCGCGCTGACAGAGATTACAACCATTTAGGACCGCGGTATTCGCTCCAAGTAACGGCTCTTCGGTGCCGCTGGAGCGAGACTACACTCTGTTACACTTCTGCAGCAACAAGGCACTGTTCAGTTTAACAATTTGATTTCAATTCTGCATTTTTCCGCGAAGAAAAATGTCCAAATTAATTTTATTTACTGTGAATGGGACACACGAGTGAATGCATATTCCGAATAAATATTCTGTGAAGCTTTCCAAGGACTTCTTATATTATTATGGGAAGATTCTGAACAATCTGCGTTGTGCAGATGAAACGATACTTTTAGCAAGTAAGGTTGAGGATATCGTCGGAAACTATTCCTGTGGTATATTCACTTCCTGAGTATGATACGTTTTCTTTGAAATAAGGTAGAAATTGAATACCCGATCTTGTTCAGTAATTATCACTTTTATTCATAAACAATACCTCTGCGTGCGACCGTCAGTGCCCGAATGGCGTCGCCCGTTTCCCCCGCTTCCTACCGCATGCTTTCATCTCTTTCACACTATCACTACGCACTCCTCATACACCACTCTACCACAATTCCTTTGTTACATTTTTGGTAAAACCGGGTTAGAAGACATTATGGGTTATTTTTTTATGGAAACTATGAGAGCAAGAAGTCATCAATACGTTTTTTGCAATGGAACGGCTGTTTTGCGGATGAAAAAGTCATCAATTCTTTTCGGTATACAAGCGTACATATTCCACACTTTCTCAACAAAAGTCATTAATCGGTTTTAGTGATTTCTGGCACAAATTCTATATGACAAGTGCTTTTACATAATTATTGCAGATTTAATGTACATAAACTTTGGAAGCGGTTTGCCGAAAAACATGAATTTGTTACTTAATGACTTATTGCGGTACACCGACAATATATAACTTTTGCTGAACTAATCAGTGAATACATGTGAACATTTTGAGTTAGTTCATAACGCAATTGGCAATGAAAATCCGTATATCTGTATTGCCAGAACAAAATTAGACATGGTACAAAGTATTGCATACTTGGGCCGCAATGTAAATGAAACATGGGATCCTTCCGTTGAAATCAAATGCCGCATATATGTTGTATATACCATGAGTTATGTATTTTAACGAAGGCAATAAATTTCTCTAGATTTTTCATGTTAAATGATTAACGAAAAATAGTGCATTCAAAGGTGCATAAAATTTCATAGATGGTGGGGTCGCAATATTTACGAACACAAAACAAAATGTTATCCCAATTATAATAATTTCGCTGTCTACTCGTCCGTCCGCGTAACTTTGCGTAACGTCCGTATATTTTATAATAAAAAAAAAATCGATAAATATTTTTTTCGTCATTTTTAACTTTTGTCTTTATTACTTGAGTTTGTTTTCAATTTGTTATTTAAAATTTTACTACGGTTTTCATTTGTTGTATTCTATATCCTAACACTTAATCTTTTCATTATATTTTCAGTTTATAATTATTATAACTACCTATTAACATTATGGTTGTATCTTATTTTTTTACTACTACTTTGTATTTGCGTTATTTTTGTTAATGGTATTTTGAACCGTATAAAAAAATAATAAAATAACAGTTCAGGAATGCTCTTGTCGTATATGTAGCTCATATACCCGACATTTTCATCAACTTTTTACACCTCTACTATAAAACTCAAACACACATTTAAAATCCAGCTTTGTACCGTTACTCGAGCGGGTGTTCCGTCGTGTTCGAGTGACGTCACGCCTTTGCGGGAACTTTTTCAAATTCAAATCTCGACTCTCGCTGCTTGTTTTTTCGGCATTTCTCGTTCGGTGTTTGAACCGTTTCATTCTATTTGTCGAGCTTAAACGGCTGTCAACATTTTGTGGCGCAAATTTGATTAAAGAGTATGTGACTGCGGCGCCGCTGCGCGACCCACTTGCTCAACTATTAACTATTATAGTGAAGATAACGAAAACAGTATAAAAAGGTATTCAATGGTGCCGTTTGAATTGTAAACCACTATTTTCTTATTTACTTTTTAATAAAAACTCATTATTTATTTATTTATTAATCAATTGCCCTAGTGGGCTTTTACAGTACAAAAAAAATTAAAAGAATTTTTATGTTATTAATTATTTTTTATATTGTTTTTTTTTTAATAAAATTATATTAAATAAAATTAAATATTTTTAAAAGGAACTAACATAAAATGCATTTTACAGTAAATAATTAAAAAATAATAATATAAATAAAACATGTTAAAGATGAAATGTAACAATGTAAAAGAATGTAAAATAAACAATATAAAATAAATTAACATTAAAAATTAACAATATATATAAACGATGATTAGTACACAAGCAAACAGTAATAATTAGAAACCTTTAAAAAATTAGTAAAATAATGATAATTAAACCAATATATCAGAGTAGCTTGTTGGTCCTGTGGTTAGGACTCTCGCCTCGTGATGTAAAGATCGCGGGTTCGAACCTCACTCCAGATCAGCAAGTTATTCCTATTTTCATAGCACAAGCGTCTAGCTTAGTTTAAAAATAGTAAGAATATTGATGTGACACGTATTCCGTGTTCCCATCTCTATTTAAAAAAAAAATTAAAAAATAAGATAAGATAAAATAAACCAAAAAATAAAAATAAAAGATAAAATCAAAACATATTTAAAAGGTAAATGAGAAATAATTAAGACATTTTAAAATAAATAAATATATATAATTCATGGGGGACAAAACATAATTTTATTCGTGTATGTGTTATATTTCTGCATTGATCCTGCTATTAACAAAAATGCTAGTTAGGACCTCTTTGTAACTCTGCAAGGTAGCATTCCAAATATTTATTTCGGCGTATTTATTACCTTGTGAAATTGTAATTTTATGACAATTTTACATGATTTATGTAACACTGTCATTTTATTGTATATATAAGTATAAAATAGAGCGGAGCTATCTTACATGTTTTCATAGATTTAACCATATACAGGAGTCACGTAGCCTTTAGCAAAAACTTCTTTACACTTTGTGTGAAATTTCAACAGTGAATGCTATTTTTATGCTATGGGTCAACCATCCAGTCCACTATTAGCGGATATATTCATATACTCTATTGAAAATAATTTATCTAATTAAAAAGCAGTTTATTAAAAAATGTTCTTCTGTGGTATAAATGTGTCGATGACATATTTTGTGACTATCTTATTTTTTGAAAACGTGGAATGAGAGTAACTTACGTCTAATATTAGAATTAATTTCCTTTAAGGGGTTACGTGTAGTCAGAGGCGCAAAAAAATAGACATTTTCAAAAAATTTTTTGAACGGTTGTTTAATGTTTTGATTCAATACATAATACCAACGTTTTACACTATATTTTAAGTAACTATACCGAAAATTTCAAATAAAATTATTAATACTGGACCACGATAGAATCTCGTTTCTTGACCCCTGTTTTGCAAGTAGTGTCTCGCGGTGTCCATCAGTGCTACTTAGTGGTTTATCTAAATTTGATGAAACAAAAAGAAATTAGTAGTTTAATAGTTAATCTTGTGCTTAATCGAAGCTTTATTTTCAAATTTAGCGAAATAACGGTCTTTGAAAGCTTAGTTATGAATTTTGAGGGAAAAAATCGCTCATTTATTATTTATTAAAAAAAAAGTTTAAGTAAAAAAAAAAACCTTCGATTAAGCACAAGTTTTTAATGCCTAAAATATGATGTTTAAATTTCATTTAAATCTGTCGAGTAGTTTTTTAAATATCGTGGACACCGTTTTTGAAAACGCTATTTTGAGAAAAACGTGCTTAAAGTTTTATGCATAATTAATTAATACAAATACAATTTAAAAAATTACTTACGTAGAGTCGTCTATTTCTGGTACATATAATACATCTTCTGCCGATGTGTAAGCCTCCAAGATATCGATTTTTTTTTATCTACGTCTTATTTTGCCGTCTCGAGTGACCTGATTTGCACGTTGGTCAGCAATCTTTATGCGCTCTCTATATCGAGTTTTTCAGCATACCGGTGTGCATTAGGTCCATAATGTAATCCTATGCATTAGCAATCATTAATATTCCTTGCATATCTTCATGACATCTCATTATAAATTTTTGAAAATGATTATAATACACGCACAATACTTATCGACTGCTGGATTTCACTGCCACTGAATTACTAACACTAAATCAAATTTTAGTTAGCCTAAAATGGGTCTTATGTCTAAAAGTAGAAGTATAAAAGAAATTTCGTACCTTATTCTTAGAATTTAACAGGTAAAAACTGCGTTCCGAAGCAGACGCCACGTTTGTCAGCCCGGCCGGCTCTAGTACCGTCCGCGTACTAGTACGGGCGGCAGCGGAGGGCCCTACAGTTATCGTTGGATATCTTTAAAACTAATAATCGGATCGAGTTGATATTTTCACACAATGTTTTTGAAACATTTTGCTTTAAGAAAATACCAAAAAAAATTTTTTTTTAATCCTGACTACACGTAACCCCTTAATATAAGTCAAATAAAGTGATAAAACCCTTAAAAATTTAAACGAATGTATTTTCGTAATCGATTTAATGATACGTCAAAAATATTGAAAAATAAATGCTAACTTTGATGTCGCATATCTCCTTAATTAATGAATTCAGGTCATGGTCGCTTGAACTATTTTGCGAATATAATTCTGCGAGGTTATTAATGTTTCTCAAATAACCCTTTATATTAAATTCGAAAAAATATGATAAATAAATCATTTATTGTTTTAAATTACCCTTTTTAACCCCTGACTAATCACGACCCCTTGAACAAACAGTTATACGTAAAAGTCAATAAACTATTACGTGGGCAATATATCTCGCAACTAGTGGACGTTATAGGTTTATCGCCACCCTGTGCAGTGCAATATTGCGGATGCGTTCATTGTGTCAGATTCCTCCGCATAATGTTCTGATTTCGCAATTATTTGTATCGGCGCAACCCGAGACCGCGGCGCCGGTGGCTGCAGGCTCTATCGCTCCGGAAGTGGAAGGTGTCTGCCGCACCCCTCTTCCTCAGCCCATCCGGACTCCTTCCTCTCGGCGGGCTGCTCAACACCTGGTCCTGGAAGTCCACAAAAAGTAGAATCATATAAAACCCCGATTGGACGTTTAATTCAGAATATTTTGAGTTTGTTCAAATCTTTCAGAACAGTGCCAAATTTTTGTCACAGAGACATTATTAAGCAATTAATGTATATTAAAGATATCTCACGGGGTGAAAATGGCGAATATTACATTGTGTAAAGTGATCACTTAAGCCAACCATACGATAGGTCATAAGTCCTATGTACACCCAAATGACTTACATACCTAATTTCCCTTAAGAAATACAGTTTCGTCTCTGTGAGATATCTATAATATACATTAATTGGACAATTAATTCTTTACTAAAAAAATGCAATTTTGTATAAACCTGATCCACATTAAATTCTTGACTAGTACAGAACGAAAGTAAACTGAATACAGTAGAAATGAGATCAATTGGGGTCTTATGTAACTTGGTTAAAATTAATACTTGTTTATATAATAGGTTTTAAGAAAGCAGTTTGTTTGATCGGTGGAAAATGCAAAAATCCACGCTTTAAAGAACTTACAGACGTTTCGTAGAGACGAAATTATATTTTTTATGAAAAAGTTGGTATGGAAGTCTTTGGGCTTACAACCTATCGTACGGCTTGCTTAAGTGATGACTTTATACAGTGTAACGAACACCATTTCAACCAGTGATAGAATACCACATCCATAAAATTTTTGGTAGTTGTATATATATATATTTAAGTTTTACAACCCGTTTCATGCGATGTTCCTGAGACAAAATCCAGTACTGTGTTCTGAAGAACTTAAAAAAACTCAAAATATTCTGAGCTGTTACTTCAAACCGAGTAAGGGTGACAAATCCATTTATGTTAGAAAGAAGAATGAAAAAATTAGGAAAGTATTTCAGACCTTAACTTTGCGAGCAATATCTCCTACCTTTTCATCCTTTTTTAACTGAAACGAAAATTGTTAATTCTTTCTTCCATCATTAATTCAGACCAATTGAAAGAAATGTTCATAAAAAATCTTATGCCAACTTATCTCCAGACTACGGACCGCCACCAACCACACCACGTCCTCCCGCATCGAAATCGTTCTGCCGAGTACAACTTGGGTATAGTTGTTGCGGGACGTCCCGAGTACCGGGTTTCTTCCAACCTTTTTTAAAGCACGCTCAGTATAGACTTCCTTAAAAACGTATATAACCATGTTAATCTTCTTTTCTGGATAACTTTGCATCCCTTCCCTTATAACTGAGTTCCTCATGAAAACACTGTAGTGCAAGAGTTCTTCGTAAGCTTCGTCAGTCACTAAGAAGGCGATATTGAGATTTGAAATTTCGCAGCCGTAGAGTAGAGCTGTTTAAATGCCTGCTTTGAGAAAGCGGCATTTTGTATATTAATTAAAATTTCCACTGGATGTACAAAAATAATCAGAATGATCACAGCAAAGATGCACTTGCAATGAGAGGTAAATAACTCATTATCTAAATTGCAGAACGAATTGCGTAATTAAATTATACGGCAAAATTTACACATAAAAATTACATAGGTACTTTAAATTTTTTTTTTTTAAACCTAACCTATCCTATATTATTTATTTTTGCTGTAAAATGTTATGTCATGTAATTTTTGATTGCAAAACAGTACCATCCTGAATAAAGTTCGTCATTCGCGAATGAATGATGAAGGATCGTTTGGACGAAATGTAAAAGTCGATAAATTATGTAGTCCGTCTTTGAACTTTTAAATTATATTACCTATGTACCTACTTCCACGATTTGTTACCAACCATTGAATCGAATAAATGATGACCACGTTAATTAGTTGATTATCTTATGTAATCAATTGAATTAGCACCACGATCCCCACACAGCGCAGGGTATGATATGCTCCAATCAACCAAATGTTTGTCGAATTATCTCTTCCGCGCGACTGATCAATTTATGTATTCATATTATTACGAGCCTCAAAGTTGAATAGGTTGCGATATTATAGATACGTGCGAATTTATAATGAGTTAAAAAACATTTGGTTTAGTCAACTGAACTCCTGATAGGGGGCTATCTCACTTTTTGGTTTCGAAAAAAATGGAGGACGTTTAGAAAAATATTCCTTGTATAACGGTTTGGACCAGCCAGCGCTGCGCAGTTGAAAATATGATAAAGATTGATAATATCGCATTTTAGAAATAAAACGCAGCCCTCGTAGGCATGACACTGGCTTATCACACCGAGGTTTCCGGGTTCAATTCTCGGTGAGGACATGATACATTTGTGTGATTTAGTAAAATTTCTATTTCGCTTCTTTATTGAGGTATCGAGCCTATTATTGAGTTATTGAACCTTATAGTCTGTTAAAGAATTTAAAAAAATCGTACAGCGCGTTTTTTAATCTTAGTCAAATTTTATTCCGATATACTGTTAAAAATGACGTTTTATGTCAAAAATATTAATCATCGCGTTATATACCAAACTAAAAAAAATATTATAAACTTTGTTGCAATGACTGTGCAATGTAGGCGGCCCGCGTAGCCCAGTGGACATCACACTGGCTTCTCACATCGAGGGTTTCCGGTTCCGGGTTCGATTCCCGGTGAGATCACAGTTAATCTAAATAAAAAAATAATAAAAATTCTATGTGATTCACTCAAGCGATGCTTTTGTTTCTGTAGTTTTAATATTAGTTATTTGCAAACCAGTTTTTAGAGACATTTAACTTAGGAAAAGGTATTGAAATTTTACATGTAAATAATAGAGGCCTCTGGTAAGATAATTTAGAAATGTTAGATCTGATATGTGATCTGGTATAATGCTAAATCTGATATTTAATATCCAATTCAATTTAACGTTATATACATCTAGATCCGCAATCTAGACCCAACACCCCAGCATAGATGCTTCCTCCCGATATTTGATCCTTATTTTATTTAAGGAACAGTTATTGGGCGTCCGTCATGACGGACGGATACTGGTGTCGAAACCGGGTGGCTTATACAAAGTTTGTTATTTAAATATATATATATATATATATTTATCTCAACAAATTGATGTCATTTATGTATACAAACTAGGTTACATTAAAAATTATAACATAATAAAAATTATAACTATCACCCATAAAAAATTACTTTTTGAGTTCGAATTCCAGCTTTATGTTCATTTGTTATTTTCCATTCCTAGTGGTATACTTATTTCTCTTATATAAAGCACTTTTTGTGTTATGTTTTCGGTAAAATATGTTAAAACAATTTATTTATTTCATAAAATAATTCTCATGTAATTTAATTTCTGAAATTCTACTTAATTTGCTTCCGTTTTTCACCAAATGCCAATTAAAATTTAACTTTCACAAAAAATAAAATTAAAGCGAAATCGTAGTATGTTTGTGTTAGCATACATACAGCACCATCTGTGACGGTTATTATTACATAGAGAATTATGTATTTTGATATTTTTCATACGTCACGTCCCCTTTTTGTTCCAACTTGGCAATGTTGGCGTAAACAGGAATAGGTTTTAAGGGACCCCGGTTCGTTTCCCCTGCCGGTGCTAGCGTTTTAGCACCCGGCGTATCATTCTAGCTACAGAGTGTTTATTTTCCTGTTATGACTACCCGGGGTGTTAATACGCAAACTTTTGTCATGTTCGTAATGTACCTAAATATTATTAAGATTTATGGTCCGCCTCGCCCTTCAGTAAAATCACGCCGGAATTTAGTTTGCGCTCGATTTATATAAACTTCTGACAGTGTTTCGCCTGTCAGGGAACTAACTTTGAGGCCGCCAGACGAGCGGAGAGGATCAAATAAATTCACCCTGATTATTCAGCTTCCCAAAATATCAAGTAACAATTCTGAATAAATATTCGCAGATCGGTATCTGCCCCCAGCCCGTAGGACACTAGAACTTTTGAGATGCCGATTTTGATTGTCAGATTTTACCGTGGTCACCTCTAAGTCCTGAACGCACTCGTAGAACTTTTACATGGTTCATAATAGTTTATTATCATCATCATATTTATCCCCTTGTCCTAGTAGGATCAGAGGCCCAAAGATTCGACAAGTTGCTTCCATATTCTCTTGTATATTAGGAAGGTATTAGAAACAGGCGGGGGTGGCGGGGGTCGGGATCTTATCGTAACATTATATGCGCAAGGTACGCGTCGTGATTTTGACGAATGGTTAGGGGGCTAGGGTTAATTAATTAAAAACTTTGTATAATCCACTTGGAGTAACTTTGCTCCTGACGGAAATGCCTGATCACTTAAGCCAATATAATTAAAAAACCACTTGAATTTTATGAATATCCCATTATTTGATATGTTCCCCATTTCGGTGTCTACCCCCACCATAACTGTAGCCATGCCCCTGTTAAAAAAATAATTTGTTTACTAAAATAAGTAATGGATGGTTAATACACGTCCGTCTTGACAATGATTCAGTGGTATCAAAACCGGTAGACATAAAGTTACTCCAAGTTATACAAAGTTCTTGATTAATTATAATTTTTTTTTTTTTTTTTTTATTTAAAAATCCTTGTTTACAAATAAGATACTTAATACTAATTTAACAATAAAACATAAGATAAAACATAAGATAATTTACACATTTTTTTGTTTTGTTTAATTTGTGGATTATGCCACTCTACTAGGCTACGCCTGTCCCAGAGTGGCGTTATAGCACACAATTATAATAGTTTTTCGAGTTCGTCAGTAGTATTTATTTTCATAAGGTAGTTATTATGTATCTATAGAGTATCAAGTGGAATGTTAGTGAAAGTTGAGTTAGTCATAAGTCCAAGTGTAAATATGTGTAGAATAATTGTTTAATGTAAAACGGGTTAAAGTTTTGTTTAAGATTATTTTTTTATTTTCCTTAATTAATTAATTAATTTATATAGGTATATATTTTTATTTAAAGACATTATTACGCAATTACAGTAAGTAAATTTTCAGTTGCTGTTCTACCTTTGGAGTATTAAGTATATGTATTAGTTATATTGATAATATTTTATATTCAAAATTGAATGAAGTTTTGGCTACCAGCTACTAGACACCCTGTATAATAACTGTCAAGACACGATTGTGAAGATAATTCCAACAAATAAAAATAGACCTGTTAAACATTTTAAAAAATAGTTAGGATTATTATGATATTCTATATCCTTTTATATAAACCGAGTGGACATACTTTATTAGCTATATCGGAGGCACGAACTCTTGTAGTACTCATATATATTATTTTAAAGGTAGGTTTTCCGAGTCGCAAAGATAATAGATTTCTGGGTTATTCTGGTTTGGATTTTGTCGCACATCGCTGTTGGTTACCCGCAAAAGGTTCATAAGCAGCTATAATTTCCAGCTCGGAGCGGGAAAGCCTTAGTGCATTACCGGGCGAAATTAGTACCTGCCCGGTGATATAACTCGCTAATAATGAAGCGAATTTATTAGCCACGGCCTAAGCGTTAAGTTCCTCCCGTGGAAGGGGCACTAAATTCTATGGTCTCTAGTAGGATTGGAAAGTTGGGCTAAATACTCAACTACATAGCGGGATTATTTATTTATTTAACGAGTACTTAATAGTTCGTTACCTGAAATGAGCACCATGTGAAAATTGAGATAAATTATTTTATCCACGACTGTTCCTTGGCTAAATGTTTTGTCGATAAACACATGATCACCTTTTTAATTTCACGATTTTCTAAGACAAAATAAACGGGACGTACTTGTTTATGTACGCGTAACATTTCTATGAGCACTTCTTCAATAATATCAAAATAACTGTTTGATAGGATTATTAATATTAATACAAAGAAAAAAATACTTTGTATAAAACCATTATTTTTGAGATTACATTAAAGATGTTTCACAGAGACGAAGCTATTTTTTTATATAGGAAAACAGGTAGGGAAGTCTTTTTTCGGG